>AWOL01S0022648.1:0-65064 GCA_000715115.1 Nicotiana otophora
CGTTGGTGCTCGGCAAGTACGGCCCGGGTGCTAGTCATGACCCTCCAGTTGGGTCGTGACAAAAAGGAGCCTAAGGAGGCCAAAAAGGTCTCGGAACTCTAGAGGATTCAGTAGTTTCTACTCTGCATTTATGACTCATCATGGCAGAGGCTCGGGCAGTCGGCCAGCCCAATCCGCAATTCAGAGTACTCGTAGTGCTCTAATTAATACTCTTAGTGAACCACCGGCACGAGGTTCTTACAGTGGTTATTCCAGTTACCCGACACAAACTCAGTATGAACAGCTGCGACCTCAGAGGGGTTGTTATGAGTGTGGTAATACTAGGCACATTATGAGAGATTGTCCCAGACTTGGGAGAGGAAAATTTCATCACAACACTCAGCTACAAGCTTTATTCTAGTTAGTACTCCACGTGCACAACCAGTTGGGGGTGGAAGACATGCGGGTAGAGGGTGCCCTAGAGGGGGAGGCCCAGCCCGTTGATATAATTGCTATGAATTGGTTAAGGCCGATACACCAGATGTTGTCATTACTAGTACGATCTTGATTTGTTATAAGGGAATATTTTCCTTAAATTGATCCGGTTCTATGTATTGAGGTGATTCCTCCTTTTATGCTCCACTTATGGGCGAGCTTCGTAACTTTGTAATCTACTTTTGTGTTTACCCCTGTTCGGAGATTCTATGACGATAACAGTGTCTATCATTCTGTTTTAATTACTACTGAGAGCTATGAGGCTAAAAGTGACTTTCTGTTACTCATTACGGTGAGTTTTGATGTGATTTTAGGATAATTGGTTACAAATTGTGATTTATATGCCCTATCGGTATGGGAGTTCATTATGTGTTGTGAAATTGTTTATCGGAAATTTATTAAAAGAAGAAAAATAAATGGAAGGATTTCGGTTGGCACGATGTGCATATTACTTGTGACTCAGAGCTGAGGACGGGATCCTCATATTTTAATATGATGTGAAATGTTTAAATCGGGCTACAAGCCGTGGTGGAAGTTATATAAGGACGAGATCCTTGTGATAAAAATTTATGTGTTTAAATTCTCCCTTGTGAAATTAAATTTGTATTATAGTACTAATAGGGAGGCATTCCTGTTAGGCTTATTAGATAATTCTTGTATGTGTTTTTCTGTGCATATTTAGCCATTTCGTGTTGTAATTATTGAGTTTTAGCCCACGAGGTGAGTTCCCAGGTGGCGTTAAATGTGACTCGTTAAGTCGGGTAAATAATTATGAGGTCTTCATGCCTCACGTTTTGCTGTCAGTGTTGTGAAAATTCGAAACGAGGCTTTGGTTAATATGAGGTTAATTGACGATGCTGAAATTAATTATGAACAACTATTACGACCAGAGAAGTGGTTATGGGCATACATATGATGTGTGCATAGGCATGAGTTGCTACAGCTGGTTGAGACTAATATCGTGTGTTGATGTGAAAATCAGGCCTTTTTAAAATGTTTGGAGTGTAAGAAATTTGGTTTTAAAGTTTATAAGTATAGATGAAAGAAATAATATTCAATTGAGATGGCGTTGTCTGATCCATGTTCAATTTACGGTGACATAGAATCATCCCCGAGTGTGTGTGTAAAAATACACTCAGTAATTTAATGTCAGAAAGATTCTTGGCACGTTCGAGGACGAACGTTTGTTTAAGAAGGGGAGGATGTAACGACCCGATTAGTCGTTTTGAGAATTGACATCCCCTTCAGTAGCTTAAGGTCCCGAGCAGCTTTGTAATGAGCATTATGACTTGCGTGTATGGTTGAGCTTGGTTTTCGGATGATACGTGATTAAATTGAAAGAACAATTCTCATTTTTTGAAGCTTAAGTGAAAAAAGTTGACCAAAGTTTGACTTTCGTGAAAAGAACTCCGAAATAGAATTTTGATGGTTCCAATAGCCCAGTATGGTGATTTTGGACTTAAGAGTGTCTAGATATTTATTTGGAAGTTCGTAGTTGATTTTGGCTTGAAATGGCGAAAGTTGGAAATGAAAGGTTTGAAAGTTTGACCGGGAGTTGGCTTTATTGATATCGTGGTTAAACTCCAGTTCTGGAAAGTTTGATAGGTCTATTATGTCATGTATGACTCGTGTGCAAAATTTGAGGTCAATCAGACTTGATTTGATATGTTTCGTCATCGAATGTAGAATTTGGAATTCATTAGTTTTCATTAAGCTTGAATTGGAGTGTGATTCATATTTTAGTGTTGTTTAATGTAATTTGAGGCATAGACTAAGTTCGTGTCATGCTATGGGACTTGTTAGTATATTTGGTTGGGGTCCCATGGGGCTCAGATGAGTTTTGGAAGAGTTTTTGGAAGAGTTTGGTGTTTTGAGCATAAGCATGTAATGATCCAAAGGTCCATTTTTAGTTCTAGATTCGAAACTTCCAGGAGTTTGATAATGAATTATAGGAATGATCTGGAATGTTTGGTCTAATTTCATCAAGTCGCGATTGGATTTTAAGCGCGAAACATGAGTGAAATTGGTATCGCATTGAGCAAATGAGCTCTGAGTTGAGATTCGATTAAACGACTAGGTTCCTATTATTATTTCTGACTCATAGGAACAAGAATCGTCGATTTTCAAGTTCGCATGATGGAGTTAGAGCCTTTTTAGTTAAATAATAAATTGCTGATGCAAGGAGGTTCGGGTGCGGACCTTTAGTGACGGGAAATAGACTTTTCGTGACGCAAAGAGGACTTTTAGTGACGGAAAATAAACTTTTAGTGACGGAAAATGGGTTTTTATTGAGCAGTTTTGTTTTTTAGCTCATTTTAATATTGTTGGGCGAAAGATCATGGCTTGAGGCGATGTTTCTATGAAATTTCACGGGAAATCTTAAGGTAAGTCACTTGTGATCATTGTTGGTCAATAATATTGAATTATCATCGAATATTTTGACTAGATTACGTGTTTTTGAGGGGTAATTCGAGAATTTGGGCCTAGGGATTTGAAAATAAGATTTGAGGATTTGAAGGTAGAGTTGATGTCGGAATTTGGTGAATTTGGTATGGTTGAACTCGTATCGGAATGGGTGTTCAGATTTCATGAAAATTCTATCGGGTTCCGAGAGGTGGGCCCCGTGTTGACTTTTGGTTGACTTTTTAATGTAAAATTTTAAGTTGACGTTTTATCATCCGAAATTATTTCCGATGAATTTTAATGAAGTTATTCAATTAATTTGGATATATTTGAGTTGTGTGGAGGTCAATTTAAACAAGAAGGTTATTTTGGAATATCGGCAAAACTTCAAAAAAGGTAAGTATCTTGCCTAGCCTTGAGTGGGGGAATTATCTCTTAGGAATTGAGTCGTATGTGCCATTTGTATAATGTGAAAGCCGTGTACTCGAGGTGACGAGTACATACTCGGGCTTATAGATGCAAATTGTGTTGGTTTAAAGTCATAGGCATTTTTAAGTATTAAGTTGGAAATTGCTGGCACTTATTAAATCTTTATTTGTCATGCCTCGTTCTTTGTTTGTCGAATTTGTTTTATATGATAATTTGTTATGGTTTCTACCTTGCATTTTATGTGAATCCCATGCTTTTGTTGAGTTGATATTTCCTGGAGATAATTTCATTATGGATTATTCATTTGCAATTAATTTATTAAATAAGTTTAAAATGAGGCATCAATACATTTATTAAAAATTTGGATTAAACAAGACGTTGTCCAATGTTGAGTTACCTTTCCATCATTGTTGTTGTTTTTGTGATTTTATATAGGTTGTGTGGAGCCTTGTGCTATTTGCTGTGAAGTTAATTGATTTCGTTGTATCTTTGGAAATAGTTGTGGCCTACGGGTCATTTGTGATATGAATTGGTTGTGTATTTACTTTTGGGACTACGAGGCGGTACCTCGGGAGATCCCCCTGTTTGCATATTTACATTAGGGAAAACGAGGCGGTACTTCGGGAGATCTCCATGTTACATATTTACTTCTGGGACTATGAGGCGATACCTCGGGAGATCCCCCTGTCGAGCATTTACATTTGGGTTTACGAGGCGATACCTCGGGAGTACCCCCTGTTGTTTTCCTCTATTTTGTTGTGTTGTTACTTTTCTGTTAATTTCTCATTGTTCAGTTCTCAGTCATTTCATTAAATTATTATATCTTCTGCCTTGTGAATTGTCTATACGGTTGTGATAGAAATATGGGTACGAGGTACCGTGAAGATATGAAAGTGGGCTGAGACCTGTAATATTTATGATTATGAAGTGAGGAGTTAAACAATGACTTTTACTTGAAAGAAATTATATTCAAAAAGATTTTACTTGAAAGGAATTATATTCGAAAGATTTTACTTGAAAGGAATTATATTCGAAAGATTTTATTTGAAAGAATTATATTAGAAAGATATTTGTTTGAAAGAGTTATATTCGAAAGATATTTATTTGAAAGAATTATATTGGGAGATATTTATTTGAAATATTTATATTCGTAAGATAATTATTTGGAGGAAGTTTATTCGAGATATATTTAATTAAAAGGATTACATTCTAAAGATTTTTATTTGGAAAACTTATGCATAAAAGATGTATATTTTGAAGGACTTGATTAATTGGTTGTACTTGTCTTCATTTATTCATTTGAGAACTATTTATGGTATTCTTGCTGCCTTGCTTTTTATATCACTAGTTGATTATTGTTGCTATCTCTGCTATCTGTTTTCTATTATTTTTGTATGCTATATTGCACAGGTTATTAGAATATTGAGTGTCTTGACTGTACCTCGTCATTAATCCACCGAGGTTAGTCTTGATACTTACTGGGTACCGAATGTGGCGTACTTATAGTACACTTCTACACATTTTTGTGCAGAGCCAGATATTGGAGATATCGTACTCAGACAAAGTTAGTGTGTTGATCACAAGGATTCAAGGTAGAGTTGCTTGGCCGTTGCAATCCCTTAGAGTCTTTCCATTTTTATTGTACTGTCATCTCTTATTCGAACAGTTGTTTATATTCGATCCTTGAGATTATTGCATGTATTCAGTTAGAGTTTGTGACTCAATATTACCAGTCTTGAGAGGTTGTTATAATTATTTTCGTTGTTGGTTTCGACACTTGTATTAAATTATATAAATAAATAAATAAAAATGGCTCAAAATGTAATAGTAATCTGCTTACCTACTCCTAGAGACTAAGTGCCATCACGATGCCTGTGGTGGGATTTTGGGTCGTGACATCTTAGTTGTTGAGTTATTTGCTTAATTGCAGTTATGTACTCAGTCGCATTCATCATTAGACTTCATATCTCATTCTATGTTATTGTGTATTAACACATCTTATGTCATTGATTAGGGCTGCTTAGTATGAGCGTTGTGAGCACGAGGGACCGGAGAGATTGATGACTAAGTGAGGCCAAAGGCCTGATTGTGAGTGATATTTATGGGATCGGACTGCACGCTGCAACATATTTTATTTATTTATGCCTGGATCTGGCTTATTATAGCATTTGGGCTGAAGGAGCCCCTCTGGAGTCTGCACACCCACAGTGAGCGCAATTGATTTATATTGTGGTATGGATCTTCCCTGGGCATGGATCTTGCCTGAATCATTTATATTTGGGGATGGATTTTCCCTGGGCTGGATTGGCCTTATACAGTACTGAGCGTGAGGTTGTATTTATGTTTAGTTGGGCTGGATCTACCCTGTACAGTGCTGAGTATTGAGCGTGATGAGTGAGAGAGTGAGACCATGAGATTGAGTACTCTGAGAGTGTGAGTACATGAGTTCATCACTGAGATACATTGCATTTGACATGCGTACTTGAGATACATGCATAGAGATGTATTTCCTTCAGTTACTCGGTTTTGGTGACATTCATGATCTTACCTGTATCTTTACATGTAGGCATAGAGATGTATTTTCCTCATGCTATCTGAAAATGAAAATATCTTATTTATTGTTGAAAGGTTTTTGGACAAATCATAGTTTTCAAACTTACTCGTATGCTTTTGCGACTTTTGGTGAAAGATCTGGGATTTACTGTCATATTTGAAAAGCATGTCTATTTTTTATAACTGTGAACGAGTTGAGCATCCTACATCTGAGTTATTTTCATGTACTATTTTATTATATTATTATGAAATGTTGTTGGTTATTAGAGTTCGACTCTGACTCTTTTCCCAGCTCGTCACTACTTTCAACCTAAGGTTTGGTTTGTTACTTATTGAGTACATGGGCTTGGTTGTACTCATACTATACTTCTGCACCTTGAGTGCAGATATTGGATGCTGATGTTGCTGTGTATGAAGGAAGCTAGCATTGAAGATGTACCCGCATTCCAGTTACAGATGCCTCTTGTTCATGGTAGCCCTAGACTTATAAAAATTTGTTTATGTATATTTAGACAATTGATGTATTTATTTCATACTAGCTTTGTAAATTCTAAATCTTAGAAGCTCATGACTTGTACTACCAGTCTTTCAGGGAGCTGTATAAAATTCAGTTATCTCATCTTTGACTCACATAAGTATTATTATATTGTGCGTTATTGTTAATTGGCTTACCTAGGGGGTCGGGTTAGGTGCCATCACGACGGTTCAATTTTTGGGTCATGATAAATTTGTATCATAGCTCTAGGTTCATAGGTTCTAGAGTCATGAGCAAGGGTCTAGTAAAGTCTTACAGATCGGTATGCTGACGTCCATACCTATCTTCGAGAGGCTACTGGGCATATAGAATAATTTCCCATCTTTCTTTACTTATCGTGCGGAATTGATTCAGCTTGAAACATAACTCTTTGAATTCCTTCCACGCATTTGTGTGCGCATGTGAGCGCTCGATATTAGTTGGGCATCGCCGGCCTATGATTCCATGGATGAGGTACGAGATGTTATTTCAGTGTGCTGATGATGGGCCAGTCTAGAGGACTTGAGGCCGGGTTTGGACTGTATTTTGAGCTCGGGGACTTCATTTGTGTGAGTATGCGCTTTTGGACTTATAAGTCCGGCAGTGTCCCTACTTATAAGTCCGGCAGTGTCCCTATTAGTAGAATTTGTGGCTCGATGAGTGGTAAAATTGCTATGTTATGAGTAAGATGTGGCCGCGGGATGTGTTCAGATGGTTTGAGTGTGACGAGAAGATTTTTCTTAAGATGTAAAAGGACTATTGGGTGCTTGATTTGTTTCGTGATTTGACGTATAGTCTCGAGTTATGAGTGTGTTGAAGGATTTTTCATGTTGTTTAATTGTGGAACGAATTAGTTTCTCATGACTTGTTGATGAGTTCAGACTAAGGAAGAATAAGTGATTGCATAGGAGTTGTGGTTGTGAAAGGGCGTACAGAGATGTCAGTTTGAGGCTAAGCAGGCGGGTTATCATTGCGGGGTGTCCTGAGCTTGTGTGATCCTTATGTTGTTTCTGTGGAGAGTTTTCTCTTATTGGTGGATTATATGTGTAGCAACTTGAGTTTAGATAGCTTGAGGAGGTTGGCTTGACTGTCACGAGGATGACCGTGAGCTTAGCAGATGATTTGAGGTATTATATGGTTTGTGTTACATGAGCTTATGAAGGATTTAGTTGAATCTTGCTGCGATATTATGGCAGTAATAGAGTATGGGAATTATGAGTTATTGAGTGTTTTGATCTATGGCTTTGAGCCATGTGGAGGAGTCTGCTATCGACGATTTGATTGCATGGTTACAAGTTGTATTGGTTTCGGTCTGAGATATACTTATGGATCGGTTATGACTTGTAGAGCTAGTTTTGAGGATGAATTAAGCAAGAAAATTTATGGATGCATGGTGTATTATACTTTATGGGTATATAGGAATCATGGAATGATTGAGGTGTTATTCGTGAAGGATGTAGTGCGCATGGAGTAGAAATTTGCTTGGTTGTGTTAAGGCGGGGTTGCTTCTGTAGGTGTTGTCATGTTAATGGGGCACAAGTCGTTCGGCCCATTTGGGGCGGTACAATTGAGATTTGAGCAGAGTGGATGACTCTCGAGAAGGTTCTAATAGATTCAAGATTTTTATGTAGCAATTGTGAATTTGTTCGAATTTGTATATGGCTAGGATCTGAGATTTTTCATTGGATGGTGTCGAGACTTGTGGCATTTCTATATCATTATGGATTCTACATTTTAGTATCAGGAAGGTGAAGGAAAACGATCTTTAGATTCACATAAGCTCTCTTCAGAGTGGGTGTTTCAGTTGTGGTACTTTTGAGGTGTTTAAGAGAGAATACAATGGCGTATGGACCTTAGGGCGGTGTGGTTTTATTCTAGGATCTTTTGGGGTGAGTCTTGGTTAAGGTTCATGGTATTATGGTAGGGAAGAGTGTCAACTTAAGGGTAATTTGGAAGGAACTAGGAGAAATAGGGCAACTTGGTAGTAGGCTGGATCAATAAGGTAATGCTATGCTCGATTCGTTTTGTTCTCATGATGTGGTGAGTCTCTACAGGTGTTTTGTAGTAGTACTATTGGGTTTGGCGACTCGCGTGTCTTGGTTGAGTTAGAGAGATTCAGTTCTGACGGCTTGATTGAGTGCAAATGGATTTCAAAGTGCTCTCGAGGATTTCTACCACGGTTAGAGGTTTATATTTCCTACTGGCGTGAGGAACATGTTGCGTATTGTGATTTTATCCTGGATGAGATCAAATGGAAAGTTCCTTTCCAATTGAGTATGTAGTTTTCTTGCGACTCAGAGTTGATTTTAAGATTCTCGTACTTTTCCTATGATGGTATGATAGATGTTGCGTGTTATGTGGGATTGAGATTTGCATGCAAGGTCACGGGTCCGTTTCAAAGGGAAGATCATAAATTCTTAGACAGTATGGACGACTTCCGAAGTTTAAATGAATGCTATAACTATTTGGTAATTCCTAGGAAAGGTGCGCATTTCAGAAGGTGCAATGAGTGTTGACCTACGGATGCTTCATTGGTATTGCGGTACTCGCCTGGTTGATCGACTGTTGATATTTAGATTTTTCTATATGGCACTGAAGAATTATAGAAGTATTCCTCCTGGGATGATTGTGTATGAGAGATGTGTTAGACATTCGGGCGGTGGAGTTGGGATTAGATATGGCGATTCATGTGTTCTACGGATTTGGAGACTGGGAGTTCTCAAAAGCAGATTGTTTCGTGGTTGTATGGTGTGAAGATGTGGCCAAAGCTAGCCAGATGGTAGTATATGTTATGGTTAGGTCATTGCGGACTTTAGGAAGATTATTTATCTATTTGTGGATGACCAGAGTTGATTTGGGGCCCATTAGTAAGCACAACGAAGAAGTGTATTCTACACCAGGTCGGGTAGGTCGAGTCCGTACTGCTATTGTTGGGGGATTTTCCATTCGGTTAGAGTTGACCTTATTCTTGATGTGATATGATCTATGTGTTACTCCTCTATGCTATGAGGGAATTGCGATTTGTTGGTTATAAGCACACGTGGTGCGGTTATGTTTGGGTCTTGTAGCGGGATTTGAGCGAGATGGTTATTGAGGGTGTTGAATGGTTGATTGTTCCTTGGTTATGTTCTCTCCAGACTGTGGTATATTGTGCTATTTGCTTCTCCGTGGTTATGGTCATGCACATTGGTTACTTGATGACAAATTGCACGTGGTTATTGATTTTGAGCATTGTGGCTTGAGGTATTTCATGTGGACCAATGTTTGGATGGGGTCATGCATTACAACAAAGTTAAGTTAGGATATTATCCTTTGTGTTAGATTAGTGAGTCTTGGTTTCTACCATGTATGATGGGTTCATAGCATTGCGGTTGTGATGGTACTTGGTGAGATTGTGAGGCGGATCTCTCAATTGAGTCATTTTCCATTTTGGGTACATCTGAGTTGTTGCTTATTGGTGCGCGGATTGCACATGTCGTGATTCTAGGTAGTATTAATGTGGAATGTCAATAGGATAGTTAGGCTTGATAAAGTAAGGTCATTGGACCTAGAATGGGTGCCATCAGATTTGTTTGCGGTATATTTGGAAGGATAATGTCGCTAATCAGCTTAGAAATTTGCTATAGTTCTTGCCGAATGAGAGGGAGCTCTGTGGCTTGTTGATCTGATGAGTGGTTCATTGAATTGTTTTGAGCAACTATTGTGATCGAAAATATTTCTACGAGTATACGAGTCATGCGGTATGCCATGTGATTACATCTTGGGTTATGGTTAGGGCTTGATACAGCTTGTTCAGACTCATACAGTGTGTGGCAGTGAGATTCGGGTCTTGTAAGAAATTCCAGGTGTTGGAAATTAGATTTTGTGTTTTACGGGCTGATATTGAAGTAATGATCTCTAGTTATGTTATGTTGTCGGGCCTATATGGAATAGGGTGATAGTGAAATCATCCACGGGTAAGTGCATGGTAAGGTTACCCGGCGATTGATGGCTTTAGAACGACTCTCGACGCGTTCGAGGATGAACGTATGTTTGAGTGGGGGAGGATGTAATGACCCGACTAGTTGTTTTGAGAATTTGAACTTCTCTCGGTAGTTTGAGGGCATGAGTAGATTCGTATGATGTATTATGACCTGTGTGAATCGTCGGTTTTGGTTTTTAGGTTATTCAGAATCGATTTGGAAGAATGAATTTTATGATTGAAGCTTTAAGTTAGAAGAGTTAACCAAGTTTGACATTTTTAGTATTTTACCTAGGATTGGAGTTTTGATGGTTTAATTAGGTCCGGATGGTGATTTTGAACTCGGGCGTATGTCAGGATTTGCATTTGGATGTTTCTAGAAGGTTTCAGCGCAAATTGGCGAAAGTTAGAAATTTAAATGTTTGGAAAGTTCACAAGTTTGACCGAGAGTTGACTTTGATAATATCGGATTCAAATTGTGGTTCCCAGAATTGGAATAGCTTTGTTATGTTATTTGGGACTTGTATGCAAAATTTGAGTTCATTCCGGATTGATTTGATATGTTTCGTCGCGAGTTTTGGAAGTTGAAAGTCCAAAGTTCAGTTAAGTTCGAATTGAGGTGTGATTCGTCGTTTCGATATTGTTATGTGTGATTTGAGGCCTTGACTAAGTCCATGTTATATTATGGTACTTGTTGGTATGTTCAGACGGGATCCCGAGGGGCTCGGGTGAGTTTCAGATAGGTTTGGGTTATGCTGCGCTTGTTTTTTATGTTTCAACGTCGTTTCTTCAAGCATAAATGGTATCACAATAAGCAAATGAGCTCCAATTTTTATTTTTATTGAAGCATTAGGTCCATATCGTAATTTTAGAACTATAGCAACTGGAATCATCAATTGTTTACATTTATGAGGAATTTATGGTCATTTTACTAAGAATTGGGTTGCCAGATTGTTTTCAGATTAATTACGTAATTGCCACTGAATTCGTATTTAAAAATCTGCACTATTTGCAAATATTGAAACTAACATATCTCCTTCATTATAAGGTCAAATGCAGTGATTCAAAAGCCTAACTTGACTGAAAATGCACAAGGAATCTATGGGGGGCATAAAAGTGAGTTTAGGGATGGTTTGGCATGAGAAACAAGGCAGAACAACTGGGCGGAAGCATATAAAATCAAGGGTTTGTTCATTTGGTCATATTTTGAGTTGGGAAGCTCGGATTTGGACGATTTGTGAAGTGATTTTCACCACATGGATTTGGGTAAGTGTTATCTACTCATTTTGATTATATTTCATGAATCTATCTTCATTTTTGGCAATTGATTGATGATTTCAAAAGTGAGATTTGGGAATATTTGTCAAAACTTTCATAAATTTGAGTTTTGAACATCTATTTGTAGTCGTATTTGAGTGAATTTAGTATGGTTGAACTCGTAATTTAATGCGTTGTCGGAGTTTTTAAGTTTTGTCGAGTTCCGAGGCATAGGCCCGGGTTGGACGTTTTGGTTGATTTTGGGCTTTTGAGTAAAGATTCGACCTTTATCGATTGTGTTTGATTCCTTTGGCACTGTTTGATATATTTCAGTTGCTTTTGGCTAGTTTCGAGCTGTTCGGAAGGTGGTACGCGCGAGATGGCATTTCTGGAGCATCCTCTGGCTTGCTCGGTGTTGGATTTGTCTTGTTCGAGGTAGGTAACACTTCTAAACTTGGTGCTGAGGGTATGAAACCCTGAATTAAGTTTTATGTGATTGATGTTGAGGTGACGCGCATGCTAGGTGACGGGCGTGCACCGTGTAAATTGTGATTTAGTTGATTCCATGGAACTGTGTAGCTATTTTATTTGAACATTTTTACCGTACTCTATGTGTTAGAGCACTTGAGATGTAATTCATGCTAGAAATCATGTTTAGGATATATGCTGGTACTATTTGGACCCACATTGGTCATTCTTAGCTGATGAGTTATTTGTTTAATTGCAGTTATGTACTCAGTCACATTCATCATTACATATCATATCTCAGTCTCGGTTATTGTGTATTGTCACATCTCGTATCATTGATTAGGGCTGATAAATATGAGCGTTGTGAGCCCAAGGGATTGGAGAGATTGATGACTGAGTGAGGCCGAAGGCCTGATTGTGAGTGATATTTATGGGATCGGGCAGCATATTTTATTTATTTATGCCTGGATCTGGCTTATTATAGCGCTTGGGCTGAAGGATCCCCTCCGGAGTCTGCATACCCACAGTGAGCGCAGTTGATTTATATTGAAGGATGGATCTTCCCTGGGCATGGATCTTGCCCGAATCATTTATATTTGGGGATGAATTTTCTCTGGGCTGGATTGGCTTTATACAATGCTGAGTGACTGACTCTCAGATGATATGTATATATTTGGGATGGATCTTTTATGGGCTGGATTAGCCATATACAGTACTGAGCATGAGGTTGTATTTATGTTTGGTTGGGCTGAATCTACCCTGTACAGTGCTGAGTATTGAGCGTGATGAGTGAGAGAGTGAAACCATGAGATTGAGTACTCTAAGAGTATGAGTACATGAGTTCATCACTGAGATACATTGCGTTTGACATGCGTACTTGAGATACATGCATAGAGATGCATTTCCTTCTGTTACCCGATTTTTATGACATTCATGATCTTGCATGTATCTTGACATGCAGGCATAGAGATATATTTTCCTCATGCTATCTGAAAATGAAAACATCTTATTTATTGTTGAAAGGTTTTTGGACAAATCACAGTTTTCGAACTTACTCGTATGCTTTTGCGACTTTCGGTGAAAGATCTGGGATTTACTGTCATACTTGAAAAACATGTCTATTGTTCGTAACTGTGAACGAGTTTAGCATCTTACCGCTGAGTTATCTTCATGTACCCTTTTATTGTATTGTTATGAATTGTTGCTGGTTATTGGAGTTGGACTCCAACTCTTGTCCCAACTCGTCACTACTTTCAACCTAAGGTTAGGTTTGTTACTTATTGAGTACATGGGGTCAGTTGTACTCATACTACACTTCTGCACCATGCGTGCAGATTTTGGATGTTGATGTTGTTGTGTATGGATGAAGCTAGCATTGAACACGTACATGCGTTCCAGTTACAGCTGCCTCTTGTTTATGGTAGCCCTAGACTTGTCAAAATCTATTTATGTACATTTGGGCAGATGATATATTTATTTCATACTACTTTTGTAAATTCTAAATCTTAGAAGCTCATGACTTGTACTACCATTCCTTGGGGGAGTTGTATAAAATTCAGTTATCTCATCTTTGACTCACATCAGTATTTTTATATTGTGCTTTATTATTAATTATCTTACCTAGCAGGTCAGGTTAGGTGCCATCACAACAGTTCAGTTTTTGGGTCGTGACACCATCACTTTCACAAGATAACATCTTCTTCATTTGCAAACTTATAAAATCATAATACTTGAAGTACAACTGGAATATCAAGTAATTAGTACTTCACCGGTAGTTTACAAATTAACAATCATTTGATTTGTGTTATGAAATAAAGCAATTTAACAAAATAAAATAACAATAAGAAAAGTAAGATTAAGAACAAATGTAGTAGAACTATTTCTTTTCTCTTTCTTGGTGTGTTTTCTACCAATGTAAATGCCATGCTTTTATAGGCAAGAAAAGGTAACTTAAAATCTATCTTGAATAGTGCAAAGATAGATATGTTGTAGGAAAATCTATCCTTGCACTATTTACATCATGGAAATACACCCATACACTATTTATAACACTCCCCCTTGGAGTTTCATGTAAAATAAAAAACATGACTCATAGACCTCACTAGGAAAAAACCCATTGGGAAAAAATCCTAGGAAAAGAAAAGAGTACATAGTTATTTTCAATATGGATTACTTGATGCCTCATTAAAAACCTTACCAGAAAAATCCAGTGGGATAAAACTTTGGTTAAGGAAAAAAGAGTGCAACGCATATTTTACTCCCCTGATGAAAATATCACGTAATGTCTCGAAGACGACGCATTCCAATCTTGTATATCAACTTTTTAAATATTGAGGTTGGTAATGCCTTAGTGAACAGACCAGCCAAATTATCACTTGAACGA
The DNA here is from genome assembly GCA_000715115.1 of Nicotiana otophora. Taxonomy (NCBI): domain Eukaryota; kingdom Viridiplantae; phylum Streptophyta; class Magnoliopsida; order Solanales; family Solanaceae; genus Nicotiana; species Nicotiana otophora. The sequence continues at coordinate 14,443 of AWOL01S0022648.1, forward strand.
CCTTGTTGAATATCTATTTCACCATTCTTTTGAAGATCATGAGTGAAAATGAATTTCGGTGAAATGTGTTTTATTCTATCTCCATTGACATATCCTACTTTCAATTGAGCTATGCATGCAGCATTATCTTCATACAATATTGTTGGAATATTCTCTTTCGAAGAAAGACTACATGTTTCCTGAATGTGTTGAGTTATCGATCTCAGCCAAATGCATTCTCGACTTTCTTCGTGAATGGCTATTATCTGTGCACGATTTGAATAAGTAGCAACCATAGTGTGTTTTGTCGAATGCCATGATATGGCTGTACCTCTACTTGTAAATAAATAGCCTGTCCGATATCGACCTTTGTGTGGATAAGATAAATATCCTGCATCTGCATAACCAATCAATGATGACTTGGATTCATTTGAATAAAATAAACCCATATCAATGGTCCATCGCAAGTATCTGAATATATGCTTAATACTATTCCAGTGTCTTTATGTTGGTGAAGACTAAATCTTGCTAACAAGCTTACTGAGAAAGCTATATCTGGTCGAGAATTGTGGCAAGATACATTAATGCCCTAAGATATGGTATTTCAGCACCAAGAAGCTCTTCATCATTTTTATGAGGTCGGAATGGATCTTTATTTTTATCAAGTGATCTTACAACCATCGGGCTACTCAATAGATGTGCTTTATCCATATAGAATCGCTTTACGATCTTTTCGGTGTATGTTAGTTGATGGACAAAAATTTCATCTTTCATATACTCAATTTGTAGACCAAGACAAAATCTCGTCTTTCCAAGATCTTTCATTTCAAATTCTTTCTTCAAACAATCTACTGCTTTTGGAAGCTCCCAAGGAGTTCCAATGATATTCAAATCATCAACATACACAACGATTATAATAAATTCAAATTCAGACCTTTTTTTATAAAGACACAAGGACAAATTAGATTATTTTTGTACCCTTCTTTCAATAGGTACTCACTCAAGCGATTATACCACATGCGCCCTGATTGTTTCAATACGTATAAGGATTTCTGAAGTTTTATTGAACAAGTTTCTAGAAAATGTTTATATGCTTCAGGCACTTTAAATCCTTCAGGAATTTTCATAAATATTGCATTGTCTAATGAGCCATACAAATAGGCTGTAACAACATCCATTAGACGCATATCAAGTTTTTCATGCACTACCAGATTTATAAGATACCTGAACATGATAACATCTACCACACGAGAATATGTCTCCATATAATCAATGCCAGGTCTTTGCAAAAATCCTTGTACCACAAGTCATGCTTTATATCTAACGACTTCATTTTTATCATTTCGTTTTCGCACAAAAACCCATTTGTACCGTACTGTCTTTATACCTTCATGTGTTCGTACTATAGGTCCGAAGACTTTACGTTTTCCAAGTGAAGTTAACTCTGCCTGGATAGCATCTTTCCATTTTGGCCAATCATTTCTCTGTCTGCATTTATCAATAGATTTTGGTTCAAGATCCTCATCTAGTTGCATTATTTCAACAGCAACATTATAAGAAAAAATGTTATCGATAACAATATTATTTCGGTTCCATCTTTTTTCCGTTGAGACGTAACTTATTGATATCTCTCCATTCTCATTATTTTTAGGTACCTGGACCTCCCCTAAGGTCTTATCATTTGTTACGTCTTGGGGATCTTCTTTAGCCATTACCTTCGTGTTATGATCACTTTGATCATTTACTCCTTTTCTACTTCGAGGATTTTTATCTTTAGAACCGATTGGTCTACCACGTTTCAAGTGTGGCTTAGACTCAATTGCTTTAGTTGACCCCATACTAAAATGGAAAGTTTTGTTCTCATAAGCATTGGTCTAGAAATTAATTGGAGGCGTTTGTTCAATGATTCCTCTAGACCATTTTGTGTATAAACATGAGCAACCGGATGCTCAATCATTATCCCAGTTGATATACAATAATCATTAAAGGCTAGGGATGTAAACTCACCAGCATTATCAAGACGAATTGTCTTAATTGCATAATCTGGAAATTGTGCTCTTAGCTTTATTATTTGAGCCAACAATCTCGCAAATGTCATATTGCGAGTTGATAGTAAGCACACATGTGATCATCTTGTAGATGCATCTACCAAAACCATATAATATCTGAATGGTCCACATGGAGGGTGAATGGGCCCACATATATCACCCTGTATACGTTCCAGAAATGTAGGGGATTCCATCCTAACTTTAATAGTTAATGGCCTAATAATTAATTTGCCTTGAGAACATGCAGCGCAAGAGAATTTCTTAAATTAAAGAATCTTCTGGTTTTTGATTGAATGTCCATGTAAATTCTCAATAATTTTATGCATCATATTAGAACCAGGATGGCCCAACCGGTCATGCCAAATAATAAAATTATCTTGATTAGTAAACTTTTCGTTTACTACGACATGTGTTTCAATTCTGTTAATCCTTGTGTATTATAAGCCGGAGGAAAGAGTGGTAACATTTCAAGCACATATTTCTTACCAGACATTATTGTAGTAGTATAAAGATATTCAATTTTTTCATCATTTGTAGTCTCAATATGGTAGCCATTTTGGCGAATATATTTGAAACTTAATAAGTTTCTTTGAGATTTACTACAATATAGTACTTCATCAATAGCCAAATTTGTTCCTTCTGGTAGTAATAAATTGGCTCTTCCACAACCTTCAATTAATCTTGTACTACCATATATTGTATTAACATTGGCTTCTTTCATTACCAAATAAGAGAAATATCTCTTATCTCTTAAAATAGTGTGTGTTGTAGCACTATCCAGAAGACATATATCATCTTTATTAATCTTGAGTCCAACTGAAGACTGAAAAATTTTCATATTCTTCATAAAAAATCAAAAAGTACATTGTAAGAAATATGAAAGACAAAGAAAATAAAACAATAAAAAATACATTAGGAATGTACAAACTAGCAACACATGATGCATTAGGAAAATACACTAGAGAAAAATAAACTAGTTGCAAACATCAAAAAATGACAACTTTTATTATAGCTTCATTTCCCAGTAAGATGATTAGTTCTTCAGTCAATATCCTCAAAGAAGTCTCTAACTTCTAAATGAGTAATATTTGCTAGGCCTCCAAAATCCTCATCTTTATATGCAAGATGAGCCTCAGAATCATATTTGTTTGAGGGACCTGCTTCATCATCATTATTTTGAAAGGTCAAGTGTGCATCCACATTATTTTCTTTCCTTCTAAGGGAGGCTTGATAAAGTTTGACAAAATGATCTGGCGTACGACAAATGCGTGTCCAATGACCTTTCATACCACATCGGTGACACATACTAATTTTACCAAGGATTAATTTGAGAACTTTTATTGTTCTCTTGTTTGTTTCCACCATAATGACGATAATTGTTTCGTCCCCTGCCACGTCCACGTTTACGACGATGTCCACAACCACGGTAATTATTTTATTTTCTTTCAGACTTATCACATGCTGCTATAGCATTCACTTCCGGGAATGGAGCTGACCCAGTGGGACGGGCTTCATGATTTTTCATTAATATAGTATTATTCTGCTCTGTAACAAGTAGGCATGTGATTAACTCAGAATATTTCTTAAAACCTTTTTCACGGTATTGATGTTGTAGCACCACATTTGAAGCGTGAAAAGTAGAAAATGTTTTTTCTAATAAGTCCTTATTTGTGATAGTGTCTGTCACGACCCAAACTAACCCCTGTCGTAATAGCGCCTATCGTGGAACTAGGCAAGCCGACTCATTTCCAAAACAAACCGATATTTTCATTTCAAAGATAATTTTAATGTAATTTAACATAAAAATCTTCATAAATGAGCTCAAATCAAAATAAAAGTGCGGAAGGAAAAGCCCGACATCGGGGTGTCACTAGTCATGAGCATCTACTACAATCTGTCTAACAATATCAAGGCTAACTCAGTCTGGAAAATAGCTAAATACAACTAGAGGAAGATAAGAGGGAGAAGAGCAGGGGCTGCGATCGTCAAACAGCTACCTTGCTATCTCCGAGAAAATCTGCAACCAGAACAATCAACAACCGCTACCGTGTCCAACTACACCTGGATCTGCACCCAAGGTGCAGGGAGTAACGTGAGTATGCCAACTCAGTAAATAACAACAATAAATAAATACTGAGCAGTAGTGACGAGCAATAAATCATATAACGTTCATATCATGAAATCTCAGTAAAATACTTCATGCTTTTAAAATCAGGATTTGAATCAAAATATCTCGTTTAAACGTAGTTCCAGTAAAAATCATTTAAGGATATTTTTCAACAGTTTTGAAGCAGAGGAAAAATGCAAAGGTGAGCAAAAATGAAGAAATCATAAACAGCCCCTCGGGCAAAGCATCAGTCATATACAACCCCTCGGGCAAACCTCACAATCACTCTTGCCACTCAGGCATACCTCACAATCACTCTTGCCACTCGGGCATACCTCATAATCACTCATGCCTCCTAGTCACTCAGCACTCGGCACTCGGCACTCACACTCAGTAGGTACCTGCGCTCACTGGGGGTGTGGTCAGACTCCGGAGGGGCTCCTTAAGCCCAAGCGCTATATCAAGCCAAATCATGGCATAAATCACTCAGGCCCTCAGCCTATATCAAACATGCTGCGGCATGTAGTGCGATCCCATAATTATCCGAACATGCTGCGGCGTGCAGCCCGATCCCATATGTATCCTCACAAATCAGGCCCTCGGCCTCACTCAGTTATAAACCTCTCAAGCCACTCGGGCATTTTAGTAAAAATAGGGCATTCGGCCCAAAACAACATTTATATGCATCAAAATGGAGTCATAAAACTGAGTTATGCAGTAAACAAGTATAAGCATGACTGAGTATAAATTTTCAATCGAAAACAGTGAGAGGATATTAAGCAAATGCCCCTAAGGGTCCAAACAGTACTGGCATAAGGCCCAAGTATGGCATTCAGCCCAATTTACAGAAACTCTTTCCAAAACATACAAGTATCATATAATTTCCACAAAATATTCAACTTTACAGTTGCTACGGGATGGACCAAGTTACAATCCCCAACAGTGCATGCCCACACGCCCGTCACCTAGCATGCGCGTCACCTCAAAATAGTAAAATGATACACAAATATGGGTTTTATACCCTCAGGACTAGATTTACAATCGTTAATTACCTCAAACCGGTCAAATATCTACCCCGCAATGCTCTTGCCTCTGGACTCGGCCTCCGAATGCTCCGAATCTATTAAATATCACTACAATACAATCAATAATCGCTAATCGAATGAATCCTACAAGAAAAACTACAAAATTAGACAAAAACCCGAAATTGGCTCAAACCCGGCCCCCGGGCCCAAGTCTCGAAATTCGACAAAATTTACAAAACTAGAAATACCATTCACTCACGAGTCTAACCATATGGAATTCATCAAAATTAGACATTGTTTGGCTCTTCAAATGCTTAAATTACTTCTCCAACAATCCCAAGCCCTAACCCCTCATTTTCACTAATTACATGATTAAACAACGACAAATCACCTTATATAGGAGTATTAGGGCTCAAGCAACTTACCTCACCGATCGCCCTTGAATCACCCTTCAAATATCACTCCAAAAGCTCCAAACACTGACTTGCAAATGGTGGAAATGAACCAAATTCGCGAAGGGTTCTGCCCAGGTTTTTCGCACCTGCGGAAAATTTCACGATTCTGCGCCACCGCACCTGCGAAAAAATCCATCGCAGGTGCGGAACTCACTTAGGAGCCCAAATTCCGTTTCTTCGGCCCAAAACCCCGCGCCTATGAATTCTCACATGTGCGTTTCCTTCGCTTCTGCGAAGCCTACCCAGCGTCCCCCTTTCCGCATCTGCGCCCCAGGTTTTTCACCTGCAGGCTCGCAGATGCTACCTCCAACTCGAACCTGCGCATCCTGCCTTGCCCAGCATTTCCCGCTCCTACGGACTTCCCATGCGCACCAGCGGCTGCGCACCTGCGACTCTTCCTTCCGCAGGTGCGGAAATAGCAGAAGCAGTAGCTTCAGCTGTATTTTCCAACTTTGACAAATCTGTTAACCAACTGGAATCACCTCGAAGCCCTCGGGACCTCAACCAAAAATACCAAAAACCCATATATCAACATACAAACTTAGTCGAACCTTCGAATCACTCAAAACAACATCCAAACACCAATGCCGAAACCAACCAAACCACGTCCGAATGACCTCAAACTTTGCACACACATCACAAATGATACTACGAACCTACTCCAACTTCCGGAATTCCATTCCGATCCCGATATCAAATTTTCCACTGCCGACCGAAAATCGCCAAATTTCCAATTTCTCCAATTCATGCCTTATTCTACCACGAACCTCCAAATTTCTTTTCGGACACGCTCCTAAGTCCAAATTCACCTTACGGAGCTAACGGAACCGTCAGAATTAAATTTCGAGATTGTTTACACATAAGTCAACATCTAGTTGACTTTTCCAACTACAAGTTCTAAATAAGAGACTAAATGTCTCATTCTACTCCGAAACCGCTCCGGACCCGAACCAACTAACTCGGTATAACATAATATAGCTAAATAACACAAAAAGAAGTAGAAATGGGGAAAACAGGGCTATAACTATCGAAACGACCGGCCAGATCTTATATCCTCCCCCTCTTAAACATTCGTTCGTCCTCGAACTGGTCTAGAAACATACCTGGAGTATCGAATAGGCGTGGATATTTGCTCCGCATCTCCCGCTCAGTCTCCCAGGTGGCCTTCTCCACAGTCTGACATCTCCACTGCACCTTCACTGAAGCTATATACTTTGACCTCAACCTTCGAACCTGCCGATCGAAAATAGCCACCCGCTCCACATCATAAGTCATATCACCCTCCAACTGAACCGTGCTGAAATCCAAAACATAGGACGGATCTCCAATATACTTCTGGAGCATGGTAACATTAAACACTGAATGCATACTCGAAAAGCTAGGTGGCAAGTCAAGCTTATAAGATACGTCCCCTATTCTCTGAAGCACCTCAAAAGGCCCAATGAACCGGGGGCTCAACTTGCCCCTCTTCCCAAACCTCATAACACCCTTCAAGGGTGATACCTTCAGCAAAACCTTCTCCCCAACCATAAAAGACACATCACGGACGTTCTTATCTGCGTAGCTCTTCTGCCTAGGCTGCGCCGTGTGAAGCCGCTCCTGAATCAATTTTACCTTATCTAATGCATCGTGGACCAAGTCTGTACCTAAGAGCCTAGCCTCACATGGCTCGAACCATCCTACAGGAGATCTACACCTCCTCCCATATAAATCCTCGTACAGAGCCATCTGAATACTCAACTGATAACTGTTGTTATATGCAAACTCCGCGAGTGGCAGAAACTGGTCCCATGAACCCGCAAAGTCAATGACACAAGCGCGCAACATGTCCTCCAATATCTTAATTGTGCACTCGGATTGCCCGTCTATCTGAGGGTAAAAAGTTGTGCTCAACACAACCTGAGTACCCAACTCTCGCTGTATTGCCCTCCAAAACTGCGATGTTAACTGAGTGCCCCTATCTGAAATGATAGAAACTGGAACACCATGCAGGCGAACATTCTCTCGGATGTAAATCACATCCAACCGCTCTGAAGAGTAAGTAGTACCAACTGGAATGAAGTGCGCGAACTTGGTCAGCTGATCTATAATAACCCAAATAGCATCAAATTTCCCCAAATAGCATCTTTAATCTCTGAAGCAAGCCACTCGGTCTCTGATGCTCATACTTAACTTGCTGATAGTTGAGACACCGAGCCACAAACCCAATTATATCCTTCTTTATCCGGCTCCACCAATAGTGCTGCCTCAAATCCTGGTACATCTTCGCGGCACCCGGATGGATGGAATAACGCGAGCTGTGGGGATCCTTAAGAATAAACTCTCGAAGCCCATCTATATTAGGAACACATATCTGGCCCTGCATTCTCAACACACCGTCATCACCAATAGTCACATCCCTAGCATCACCTCTCCGAACCCTGTCTTGAAGAACGAGCAAGTGGGGGTTATCATACTGATGCTCCCGGATATGGTCATAAAGAGAAGACCTGGAGACCACACAGGCCAATACTTGACTAGGCTCCGAAATATCCAATCTGACAAGCTGGCCAGCTAAGGCTTGAACATCCAATGCCAAAGGTCTCTCTGCTGTTGGAAGATATGCTAAACTCTCCAAACTCTCTGCCCGATGACTCAAAGCATCGGCCACCACATTGGCCTTCCCCGAATGGTACATGATAGTGATATCATAGTCCTTAAGAAGCTCCAACCATCTCCGCTGATGCAAATTAAGATCCTTTTGCTTGAACAGATACTGCAGACTCTAGTGATCAGTATAGATCTCACAATGAACCTCATACAAATAATGACGCCAAATCTTCAAGGCGTGAACAATGGTTGCTCACTCAAGATCATGGACAAGATAGTTCTTCTCATGGGTGTTCAACTAGGCATAGCCGATCACCATACCCTCCTGCATCAAAACACAAACAATGCCTATCCTCGATGCATCACAATACACGGTGTAAGAACCTGAAGTTGATGGCAGAACTAACATTGGAGATGTGGTCAAAGCAGTCTTGAGCTTCTGAAAGCTCTCCTCACACTCATCCGACCACCTGAATGGAGCACCATTTTGGGTCAATTTGGTCAAGGGCGATGCAATAGATGAAAATTCCTCCACAAAGCGATGGTAGTAACCCGCCAAACCAAGAAAACTCCTAATCTCCGTGGCTGAGGACGATCTGGGCCAACTCTGCACCGCCTCTATCTTCTTCGGGTCCATATGAATAACCTCACTGGACACCACGTGCCCCAAAAGTGCTACTGAACTGAGCCAAAACTCACATTTGGAGAACTTTGCATAAAGCTTCTCCTCCCTAAATCTTTGTAATACAATCTTCAAATGCTGAGCGTGCTCCTCCTGGCTGTGAGAGTACACCAAGATGTCATCAATGAATACAACAACGAATGAGTCTAAATAAGGCTGGAATACACTGTTCATCAAATGCATGAACGTTGTTGGGGCATTGGTCAGCCCGAAAGACATCACCAAGAACTCATAATGGCCATATCGGGTCCTGAAAGCCGTCTTAAAAATATCTGAATCCCGAATCTTCAGTTGGTGATAACCGGACCTCAAATAAATCTTGGAGAACACCCTCGCTCCCTGAAGCTGGTCAAATAAATTATCAATACGAGACACATGATACTTGTTCTTGACTGTGACCATGTTCAACTGCCTGTAATCAATACACATTCTCATGGAACCATCTTTCTTCTTCACAAATAGAACCAGTGCACCCCAATGTGACACACTAGGCCGAATAAACCCCTTATCAAGGAGTTCCTGAAGCTGTTCTTTCAATTCCTTCAACTCCACCGGTGCCATACGATACGGTGGAATAGAAATGGGCTGAGTACCCGGCACCAAATCAATACCAAAGTCAATATCCCTGTCAAGCGGCATGCCCGGCAGGTCTGCAGGAAACACATCTAGAAAATCACGTACCACCAGAACATAATCAATGACAAGAGTCCCTGCACTAACATCCCTCACAAAAGCCAAATAAGATAGGCAACCCTTCTCAACCATGCGCTGAGCCTTTAAATATGAAATCACCCTCCTTGGTACATAATCTACAGAACCGCTCCACTCAACCCTCGGAATTCCTGGCATAGCCAACGTCACTGTCTTAGCGTGACAATCTAGAACAGTATGACATGGAGATAACCAATACATACCCAATATCACATCAAAGTCGACCATACTGAGCAACAAAAGGTCCACTTAGGTCTCCAGACCCCAATAGTCACCACACATGACCGATATACACGATCCATAATAATAGTATCACCCACAGGAGTTGATACATGTACCGATGAAACTAAAGACTCACGGGGCATATCCAGAAAATGGGAGAAATACAAAGAAACATATGAATACGTGGAACCTGGGTCAAATAATACTGAGGCATCTCGGTGACAAACTAAGACAATACCTGTAATCATAGCATCTGAAGCAATAGCATCTGGTCTAGCAGGGAGGGCATAGAAATGGGCCTGGCCACCCCCTGATCTGCCTCCCCCTCTAGGGCGACCCTTAGCTGACTGACCTCCACCCTGAATTGACTGGGCGGGTGGTGAGGTAACTGGTGCTGAAGTCGGAGGCTGACTCCTCTACTGAGATAGACCTCCATGATGACGAGGACAATGCCTCCACATATTCCCAAGCTCCCCACACTCAAACCAACTCCCTGGTGTTCGTGGCGGGAACTAAAGGGAACCCCTAGCACCGGGATGACTGGTAGAAGAACCTGGCATGGAAGAGCCTTAGACAGGTGGAGCATGGGACGAACTCTAAGCTGGAAGGGCACTAAGTGATGAGTGGACCTGATGAGAACTGTGAGAACCATGGCCAGATGATGCACCATGATGAAATGGCCAAGTTGACTGAGCCTGTCTGAAAAGACGACCTCTACCGTGCTGGGACTGACCCCCCAAAATGAGCACCGCTGAATCCACCCTGACCACGAGGCTTCTTGGCCTCCATCTCAACCCTCTCCTGACTGCGAACCATCTCAAAAGTAGCACCCAAAACCCTCTCTCTGGTCATGAGCAACTGTAGCTAATAAGTGTGACCATCAATAAACCTCATGATCCTCTCCCTGTCCGTGGGAACCAACCAGATCATATGACGGGCCAACTCGGAGAACTACATCTCATACTGTGTCACATATATATCACCCTAGAAAAGCCGCTCGAACTGCCTGCGCAGCTCCTCTCTGTGGGATTGAGGCACGAACTTCTCCAAAAAGACCACGGAGAACTGCTACCAAGTAAGGGATGCTGCGCCAACAGGACTATGCCTCTCGTAAGTCTCCCATCAACATAGTGCAGCCCCGAAAAACTGAAAAGTAGTGAATGCGACCCCACAAGTCTCCAGAATACTAGCAGTACGGAGTATCCTCTGACATCTATCCAAGAAGTCCTGGGCATTCTCTCTCTCTATGCCACTAAAAGGTGGTGGCCGGAGTCTCCCAAACCTCTCCAACCTACACTGATCATCCTCAGGCATAGCAAGAACCACATAATCCTATGCATCTGCAACCGGCTGGGCTGGTGGTGCCTCCGGTGTCTGAAGTCCCTGAACAACCTACTCGGGTATGCGAGCAACGGGAGTCTGAGTGCCTCACCAGGCCTGAGAAGTAGCTGCAGCCATCGAGATAGAGACCGCCTGAGCAAGGCCGGTACACGCTGTCAGAATCTGAGCTAGGGCCTCTTGAAGGCCTGGAATCACAATAGGCACAGGTGGTGCCTGAACTGGTGCATCAACAACTGGAAGCTGGACCTGATCTAGGACAACTAGTGGATCTGCAGGTACTGCCCCAGCTACTGTACGGGTTGTACCTCTGCCCCCACCATGACTTTTACCGCGGCTTCGGCCTCTCGCGGCCCTGGCTGGTGGTACTGGTGGCTGGCCCTCCTGACCAGTAGTACGAGTCCTCTCCATCTGTGAGAGAATGAAACAAGAGATGTTTAGTTACTAGAATCAACAGAGTCGCATGACAAGAATTCAAGAATGTGGAATCGTCCTAAAGGTTCTACAGCCTCTCGAAGATAAGTACAGACGTCTCCGTACCGATCCGCAAGACTCTACTAAATCCGATCATGACTCGTGAGACCTATATAACCTAGGCTCTGATACCAATCAGTCATGACCCAAACTAACCCCTGTCATGATGGCGCCTATCGTGGAACTAGGCAAGCCGACTCATTTCCAAAACAAACTGATATTTTGATTTCAAAGATAATTGCAATGTTATTTAACATAAAAACCTTCGTAAAGGAGCTCAAATCAAAATACCAGTGTAGAAGGAAAAGCCCGACATCGGGGTGTCACTAGTCATGAGCATTTCCTACAATCTGTCTAACAATATCAAGGCTAACTCAGCCTGAAAAATAGCTAAATCCAACTAGAGGAAGATAAGAAAGAGAAGAGCAGGGGCTGCGATTGCCAAACAGCTACCTTGCTATCTCCGAGAAAATCTGCAATCAGAACAATCAATAACTGCTACCGTGTCCAGCTACACCTGGATCTGCACACAAGGTGCAGGGAGTAACGTGAGTACGCCAACTCAGTAAGTAACAACAATAAATAAAGACTGAGTAGTAGTGACGAGCAATAAAGCATATAACGTTCATATCATGAAATCTCAGTAAAATACCTCATGCTTTTAAAATCAGGGTTTGAATCAAAATATCTCATTTAAACCTAGTTCCAGTAAAAATTATTTAAGCATATGTTTCAACAGTTTTCAAGCCGAGAAAAAATGCAAAGGTGAGCAAAAATGAAGAAATCATAAGCAGCCCCTCGGGCAAAGTATCACTCATATACAGCCCCTCGGAAAAACCTCACAATCACTCTTGCCACTCGGGCATACCTCACAATCACTCTTGCCACTCAGGTATATCTCACAATCACTCATGCCTCCCAGTCACTTAGCATTCGGCACTCGGCACTCGCACTCAGTAGGTACCTGCACTCACTGGGGGTATGTACAGACTCCGTAGGGGCTTCTTCAGCCCAAGCACTATATCAAGCCAAATCATGACATAAATCACTCAGGCCCTCGGCCTATATCAAACATGCTGCAACGTGCACCCCGATCCCATAATTATCCGAACATGCTGCGGCGTGCAGCCGATCCCATATTTATCCTCACAAATCAGGCCTTCGGCCTCACTCAGTTATAAACCTCCCAAGCCACTCGGGCATTTGTGTAAAAATAGGGCATTCTGCCCAAAACAATATTTATATGCATCAAAATGTAGTCATAAAACTGAGGTATGCAGTAAACAAGTATAACCATAACTGAGTATAAATTTTCAATCGAAAACAGTGAAAGGATAGTAAGAAAAGGCCCCTAAGGGTCCAAACAGTACTGGCACAAGGCTCAAACATGGCATTTAACCCAATTTACAGAAACTCTTTCCAAAACATACAAGTATCATAGAATTTTCACAAAATATGCAACTTTACAGTTGCTACAGGACGGACCAAGTCACAATCCCCAACAGTGCACGCCCACACGCCCGTCACCTAGCATGCACGTCACCTCAAAATAGTAGAATGATACAAAAACCCGGGGTTTCATACCCTCAGGACTAGATTTACAATCGTTATTTACCTCAAACCGGTCAAATCTCTACCCCGCAATGCTCTTGCCTCTGGACTCGGCCTCCGAATCTATTAAAAATCAGTACAATACCATCAATACGCGCTAATGGAATGAATCCCACAAGAAAAGCTACAAAATTAGACCAAAACCTGAAATTGATTCAAACTCGGCCCCCGGTCCCACCTCTCAAAATCCGATAAAAGTTACAAAATTAGAAATCCCATTCACTCACGAGTCTAACCATACTGAATTCATCAAAATCTGACATCGTTTGGCCCTTCAAATCCTTAAATTACTTCTCCAACAATCCCAAAACCTAACCCCTCATTTTCACTAATTACATAATTAAACAACGAAAAATCACCATATATATGAGTACTAGAGCTCAAGCAACTTACCTCACTGATAGCCCTTGAATCACTCTTCAGAAATCAGTCCAAAAGCACCAAACACCGACTTGAAAATGGTGGAAATGAACCAAATTCGCGAAGGGTTCTATTTATGGTTTCTGCCAGGTTTTTCGCACCTGCGGAAAATTTCCTGTTGCTGCGCTACCGCACCTGCGAAAAAATCCATCCCAGGTGCGGAACTCACTTAGGAGCCCAGCTTCCGCATCTGCGGCCCAAAACCCCGTGCCAGCGAAGGCGCACCTGCGCGTTTCCTCCGCTTCTGCGAAGCCTGCCCAACGTCCCCCTTTCCGCATCTGCGCCCCTTGTTTCTCATCCGCGGGCTCGCAGATGCGACCTCCAACTCGAACCTGCGCATCCTGCCTAGCCCAGCATTGCCCGCTCCGGCGGACTTCCCATGCGCACCAGCGGCGCCGCACCTGCGATTCTTCCTTCCGTAGGTGCAGAAATAGCAGAAGCAACAACTTCAGTTGCATTTTCCAACTTCGACAAATCCGTTAACCACTCGGAATCACCCCGAGGCCCTCGGGAACTCAACTAAAAATACCAATAAGTCATATATCAACATACAAACTTAGTCGAACCTTCGAATCACTCAAAACAACATCCAAACACCAAATTACCCTCGGATTCAAGCCTAAGAACTTTTAAATTTCCAAATTCGGCAACCGATGCCGAAACCAACCAAACAACGTCCGAATGACCTCAAACTTTGCACACACGTCACAAATGATACTACGAACCTACTTCAACTTCCGGAATTCCATTCCGACCCCGATATCAAAATTTTCACTGCCGACCGAAAATCGCCAAATTTCTAATTTTGCCAATTCAAGCCTAATTCTAACACGAACCTCCAAATTTTATTTCGGACGCGCTCCTATGTACAAAATTACCTTACAGAGCTAACGGAACTGTCAGAATTAAATTCCGAGAATATTTACACATAAGTCAACATCCAGTTGACTTTTCTAACTTAAGGTTCTAAATAAGAGACTAAGTGTCTCATTCCACTCTGAAACCACTCCGGACCCGAACCAACTAATCCGGTATAACATAATATGGCTGAATAACATAAAAAGAAGTAGAAATGGGAAAAATGGGGTTATAACTCTCGAAACGACAGGCCGGGTCCTTACAGTGTCTCCACATAATTTTAATAGAGAACTTACTTTAAAGATAGCAGAATTATACTCACTTATAGTTTTAAAGTCTTGCAACCTTAAATGTATCCACTCATACCGAGATTTCGGTAATACCGTAAGTTTTAGCTGGTTATATCGATCCTTCAAATTAATCCATAATTCAAGTGGATCTTTTACGATTAAATATTCAATTTTTAACCCTTCATGTAGATGACGACGAAGGAAAATTATGGTCTTCGCTTTATCCTGATTCGATGCTTTATTTTCTTGTATAATAGTATTTTCAAGACCTTTAGCGTCAAGGTGAATTTCAGCATCAAGGACCCATGATAAATAATTCTTCCCGGTAATGTCTAGTGTGACGAATTCAAGATTTGACAAGTTTGACATGTTGAAACTAATCACAAAAGTAAATGGGTTAGAAAGAATAAAAATAATTTTCAATGAAAATATACTTGTAAAACAAATCAGACAACTAATTAAGATGTTGATCACTTCAAACATGTAGTATAAACAAAAAGAGAGGTGTAAGTAACATATAATATATATGTCAAATAAACAAGAATTATGGAGTATATGAATAAACACAAAGAGATATATTCAGTATGGTAAAAGAAAAGTAATTTATTATAAACAGAGATTTGAGGAATAACCATATACTGTGATAAGAGTGAATGTATTCAGATATTACTTTCTACCAATTGTAAAGTAATTTAAACTAGTATGTACAATTATTACTTTGTCACCTTGGTTATTACTATTTTATTTTTGTAAAATGTCTTGAAGATAAGTTTTGCTCTACGCAAGTCCACTCATATTTATTAAATTATTTTTATTAGTTTAAAGCACTTAAGATCTATATCTTATATTTACTTTAACAATAAGCAAGGTAAGAGAATTTCAGTAACATGATCAACTAAAATAAATGCTTAACAGTATATAAATTTGTTAATAAATAGCATACTGGTGCATATATATTACCATAAACCAAAATAATATATAGTGATATACCTGAAGGAGAATCGAACACAACTAGGATGTGATTGTGAAAATGAAGGTGGCAATCGTGCTGATAACGTGTTATGAAATAAAATAATTTAATCAAATAAAATAACAATAAGAAAAGTAAGATTAAGAACAGATATAGTAGAACTCTTTCTTTTCTCTTTCTTGGTGTGTTTTCTACCTATGTAAATTGCCATGCTTTTATAGGCAAGAAAAGGTAACTTAAAATCTATCTTGAGTAGTTCAAAGATAGATATGTTGTAGGAAAATATATCCTCACACTATTTACATCATGGAAATACATCCATACACTATTTACAACAATTTGCGCTTAATTCATTAAAGAAACATTAATAGTTGTTTTCTATGTTAAACGCATGTGCATCCCATGTCAATAGGTACAAATATTTAAATTAATATAAAATAATATTGTGTAATAAGATGCACGAATTTTTAAAATTTTGAGATAAAAATACAACCTCAAACTTAATTGTTGAATAAAAATGATTAGCTAAATTTAGTTAGATAGATACGATGTTGTAATGATCCGGCCGATCGTTTTGAGTATTATAACCCAGTTTCCTCCATTTACTGCTCAAGTTATGCTTTATAGTTATTTTATGACTTACCGGGTTAGTTAGTTCGGGTCCGAAAGGATTTCGGAGTGGAATGAGATACTTAGTCTCATAATTGAAAACTTAAATTGGAAAGGTTGACCGGATATTGACTTATATATAAACGACCTCGGATTTGAATTTTTATAATTTCAATAGCTTCGTATTATGATTTTGGACTTAGAAGCGTGTCCAGAAAATTATTTGGAGGTCCGTAGTGGTATTAGGCTTGAAATGACGAAAGTCGATATTTTGGGAAGTTTGACCGAGGGGTTGACTTTATGATATCGAGGTCGAAATCCGATTTTGAAAATTTTAATAGGTTCGTTATGTCATTTATGACTTGTGTGCAAAGTTTAAATTTCAAGGTTCATTAGGCTTGAATTTTGGGATGATTTGTGGTATTACTGTTGTTTGAGGTGATTTGAGGGTTGGACTAAGTTCGTATGGTGTTTTAGGACTTGTTGGTATATTTGGTTGAGGTCCTGGGGGCCTCAGATGAGTTAGGGATGTTTAACGGATCGAATTCAGACTTAGAAAAAAATTTGAAGGTTTTTGCCATCTGATGTAATCGCACCTGCGGAATTTCTATCGCAGGTGCGAGCTCGCAGAAGAGAGCCTTCCATCATATATGCATCCAGGTGTGGCTGGGGCTTCGATTGCAGAAACGGTAGGTAGCTGCGGAAGCAGCCCCACACGTATGAGCGTTAGATCGTAGAAGCGCAAGGGTGCTTGGTGAGGAATCTTCGCAGAAGCGGACAGCTCCTCGCAGAAGCGTGACCGCGGATGCCCACAAAATCCCGCAGAAGCGGAAACAACTGGGCAGTACAAAAACACAGGAGATCCGAGCTTTTGCCATTTTTGGGCATTTGAAGCTCGGGCTGGGCGATTGTGAACTAGGTTTTCACGGGAAATCTTGAGGTAAGTCACTTGTGATCATTTCTAGTCCATAATATTGAATTATCACCGAATAATCCGACTAGATTACATGTATTCGAGGTGTAAATAGGGATTTGAACTTAGGGATTTGAAAATAAGATTTGAAGATTTGGAGATCGAGTTAAGGTCGGATTTTGGTAAAATTATTATGGTTAGACTCGTGGTTGAATGGGCTTCCGGATTTTGTAACTTTTGTCAGGTTCCGAGATGTGGGCCCCACGATTGATGTTTGAGCAAAATTTCGGATTTTTGTGAGAAATTAGTATTTTCTTATGGGATTAATTTTAATAAATTTTATTGACTGAATCGAATTATTTGTGGCTAGATTCGAGAAGTTTTGAGGCCAATTCACGAGGAAAAGACATTGCAAAATAGAGAATTACACGGCTTGAGGTAAGTAACAGTTCTAAATTTGGTCTTGAGGGTATGAAACCCCATGTATTATGTCATTATTTTTGAGGTGATGCACATGCTAGGTGACGGGCGTGTGGGCATGCACCGTAGGAATTATGACTTGGTCAATTCCATGGAACTGTGTAGTTGAAAAATCTGTTGATATCCATATATTTGTCCCAGTATTAGAGAAAGTGATCTATGAATCATGTTTAAATCATATGTTTACACTGTTGGGACCCACAAAGGTCGTGTACTTGTGAAATTACTTGCTAAATTGATGCTTTGCACTCAGTCACATTTATTTTTGCACATTTTTACCCCAGTCTCTCTTATTCATTATTGATGCATCATCTCATTGTTGTTGGGCTGCTTATCATGATTTCTGAGAGCCCGACAGATTGGAGAGGTTGATGACTGAGTGAGGCCGAGGGCCTAATTTCATTGATTTATGCCATGATTGGCTTGCTATAGAGCTTAGGCTGAAGGAGCCCTTCCGGAGTTTGTACACACCCCAGTGAGTGCAGGTAGCTATTGAGTGCGAGTGCCGAGTGATGAGTGACTGTGAGGAATGAGTAACTATGAGGAAAGAGTGAATGTGAGGTTGGAGTGAATGGGAGGATTGAGTGACTGTTACTCTGAGAGGAAGCATTGATTTCATTATTGCTGCATATGAACTGTTATATATCACATTTTTTGGAAATTTCTAAAAGACATCCTCTTTTGTTCCATTCGAAGTTGTTATAAAATTACTGTGGAGTTTTAAATGTTAAACTTGAAAGCATGCCTACCTCTTTATGTTGGAAAGTATTGTATTTGGACTTAGTTGAGTAACTCGTCACTACTTTCAGTTCTTTATTTTTATTGTTACTTATTGGGTTGGTTGTACTCATACTACACCCTGCACTTCGTGTGCAGATCCAGGTGATCCCGGACATATTGGGTGTTGATTTTTTCACATAGTTGATTTTTCAGAGATTTGGAGGTAACTGCTATGTTTCGCAGACCTTGTCTCTCTTTCCCTATCTTTTTGTTTATTGTATTTGGTCTTGGATTATTATAGGCTGGGTTTCCCTGTGTAATTCATAGATGCTCATGTACTCAGTGACACCGGGTCTTGGGAGTGTTTGTATCGGTATTTGCAAGACTTATGGATTATGTTTAAATATTATATTTTCAAACTTAAAAGACATCATGGTTTATTAAGATTGCCGGCTTATCTAGTATCGAGATAGGCGCCATCACGACATGTTAGGATTTTGGGTCATGACAGGTTGGTATCAGAGCCTAGGTTACATAGGTCTCACGAGTCATCAGCAGGTTTAGTAGTGTCTTGCGGATCGGTACGAAGACGTCTGTATTTATCTTTGAGAGGCTGTCGAACCCTTAGGAAAATTTCAATTTCTTATACTCTGTCGTGCGAATTTGTTGATTCCGGAAATTAAATTTTTGTTATTCTATTCTCTCACAGATGGTGAGAATACGTACTATCGGATCGGACGGTCAGCCACCAATGCCACAAGCTAGGGCCGCGAGAGGCCGGGACCATTGTAGAAGCCAGGTCAGGAGCAGATTATAGATATAACTGATCCGATAAGACTGGCTCAGGCACCAACTGTGCCCATTGTGATTCCAGACCTTCAGGAGACTTTGGCCTAGATATTAATAGTTTTCATTGATCTTGCTTAGGTGGTTTCGGCTCAGGCCGCACCTGCCACTTCTCAGGCCGGGGGAGGTACTCATACCCTTGTAGCTCGTACTCCAGATCAGGTGGTACATGAACTTCAGATACTAGGGGCGCTACCAGCCCAGCCGACTGCAGCTGTTCAGGCCCCGGTAGTCCCCGTTATGGCAGATGATGAGCAGAGGAGACTTGAGAGATTTGGGAGTCTTCGACCTCCATCATTTAGCAGTGTTGATTGAGAGGATGCTCAGGGTTTTCTGGATAAATGCCAGCGAATGCTTCAGGCAGCAGGTATTCTGGAGACCAGTGGGGTCTCGTTTACTACTTTTTAGTTTTCTAGAGCTGCCTTCATATGGTGGGAGACTTATGAGAGGCGCATGCCAGTTGGTGCAGTAACACTTACATGGCAGGAGTTCTCTGTTCTCCTTTTGGAGAAATTCATGCCGCAGTCTCGCAGAGAGGAGTTGCGCAGACAATTTGAGTAATTACGTTAGGATGGCATATCCATGACGCAGTACGAGATGAGATTTTCTGAGTTGGTTCGTCATGCAGTTTGGTTGGTTCCCACTAATAGGGAGAGGATTAGGAGGTTCATTGATGGCCTTACATATCAGCTACAGTTACTTATGACTCGGGAGAGAGTATCCGATGCTATTTTGGATGAGGTAGTTGACATTGCTCGGCAGATAGAGATGGTCCATAGTCAGGAACATGGAGAGAGGGTTGCCAAGAGGCCTCATGGTCCAAGTGATTTCAGCGGTGTTCCTTCAGGGGGTCAGTTTGACCGCGGTAGGGGTCGTCCTTACAGACACGCTCAGACGAGTCATCTAGTTCACCGTGGTGCATCATCCAGCCAGGGTTCATATAGTTCTCATTAGGGTCAGTCATCCCTCAGTGCCTTACCAGCGTAGAGTTCGTCCCGTGCTCTTTTAGTTCAGGGTTTATTTGCACTGGGCGCTTCCAGCAGTTATTCTGGTTTTCGGGGCCCGATTCAGTCAGCACCACCACCAGTACCGCGAAAATGCTTTGAGTGCAGGAAATTTGGGTATATGTGGAGGCAATGTCCTCACCGCTCGGGAGGTCCAGTGCAGCAGAGGAGTTAGACTACGACTTCAGCACCAGTTACTTCACCACCCACCAGGCCAGATGTCGTTGCCTCAGATGCAGTGATCACAAGTATTGTCTCAGTATGTCACATGGAAGATTCTGTAGCATTTGACCCTGGTTCTACTTATTCGTATGTATCATCATAATTTACTCATTATTTGGATATGCCCCGTGATTCCTTAGTTCACCTGTTCGTGTATCTACGCCAGTGGGCGATACTATTATTGTGGACCGTGTATATCGGTCTTGTGCGGTAATCATTGGGAGACTGGAGACTAGATTTGATCTCTTATTGCTAAATATGGTTGATTTAGATGTAATCTTGGGTATGGATTGGTTGTATCCATGTCATGCTATTCTGGACTGTCACGCAAAAACCATGACGTTGGCGATGTCGGGGTTTCTGAAGGTCGAGTGGAGGGGTTCTCTAGATCAAGTTCCCATCAGAGTAATTTCTTATTTGAAAGCCCAACATATGGTTGGGAAGGGGTATTTGTCATATTTGGATTTTGTGAGAGATGTTGATGCAGACACTCCTACTATTGATTTGGTACCGGTAGTGAGAGACTTTCCGAATATATTTCCTGTAGACCTGCCGGGTATGCCGTCCGACAGGGATATTGATTTTGGTATTGACTTGGTGCAGGAAACTCAGCCCATTTCTATTCCTCCGTATCGTATAGCACCAGCTGAGTTAAACGAATTGAAAGAGCAACTTCAGGGCAATTTCAGAGGAGTTGTTCACGATTTCGAACTGGGTAAGTGTTATTTATCATATATTGATTATATTTTATAAATCTAAGTCCATATTCATCATTTATTGCGGATTTAGATGAGAGAAATTGACATTTTTGAGGATTTCGGACACGAATTCGCGAGGCAAAGACTTATTGGATTCTTGAATTTGGTTGCAAAGAAAGGTAAGTGTCATGGTTAACCTTGACTTGAGGGAATAGAATCCTTAAATTATTTGTTATGTGTAATGCATGTGAATGTCGTATAGGCGAGGTGTTGAGTGTCTATACGTCGTCAAATTAATTGTCTGCATAATTACTTGAAAAACAATCATAAATCGTTTTAAATCATGAATTAATTATTATATTAAATGTTTCTCTCGTGTTCTTTGCTCAATATCATGCCTTGAATCCATGCTATAATTGCTACATTCTTATTTGATTTATGTGACTTAATTGCCACTTGATGTTTAGCATACTAATTATTAAAATGCCTATTACATCCTTAATTTCCACAATTAATTGCTACTTGTCATCACTTATTTCTAATAAATCATAATTATTGTATGCTTATTGTCTTATAATTTCATATTAACTGTTGCATTTATTGGAGTAATTTCTTTTATAAAAATTGGTAAATGAAAGTGAATATATTGGAGGAACGGGTTGTACGCCGCAACAGAATTGATTGAAATTAATATATTAGAGGAGCGGGTTTCACGCCGCAACAGAATTGATTAAAATGAATATATTGGAGGAGCAGGTTGTACGCCGCAACATAATTGATTAAAAAGATATATTAGGATCGGGTTGCACGCCGCAACAGAATTGAATTTGAATTTATTTTGGGATCGGATTGCACGCCGCAACATAATTGAATATGAATATATTGTGGGATCGGGTTGCACGCCGTAATAGAAAATAATTGAAATAATAATTGGTTATGACTGCTGAGTTGGCTTCAACTGTTAAAATGAGTTACCTGATTTATTTCGATTATTGTTGTTATTACTAATATTACGTACAGGTTAATGTAGGTGACCCGCCTTAGCCTCGTCACTACTTCGTCGAGGTTAGCCGCCGTACTTACTAGTACATAGGGTTGGTTGTACTGATACTACACTCTACACTTCTTGTGCAGATTTCGGAGTTGGTCCTAGTGGCGTACTATAGACTTGCTCGGATTTCAACCACCCAGAGGAGACTTGAGGTATAACTGAACAACATCTACAGTTCTGAAGTCCCCGTCTACTTTATTTTTGCTGTGTGTTTCCTTTCAGACAACTTTATTTTATCCAGACTCTTATTTGTATTATTCTCGAAGCTCGTGCACTTATGACTCCAGTTCTGGGATGGTATTTAGATATCGCGATTATTATAGAATATTCACTTTATTTTTGCAGTTGTTTTCTTGTTATTAATTAATTTAAAATTTTGTTTAAAATGGCTAATTATATTCTAACATTGGCTTGCCTAGCAAGTGAAATGTTAGGCGCCATCACGGTCCCGAAGGTGGGAATTGCGGGTCATGACAGTTGGTATCAGAGCACTAGGTTACATAGGTCTCCCGAGTCACGAGCAAACTTAATAGAGTCTAAAGGATCGGGCTTGAGAGAGTGAGGAGTTTTATTGAGGGAGAGAGAGTGAGGAGGTTTATTGAGGGACTCACTCACCCTATCAGGCTTCAGATGGCCAAGGAGGCCGGAAGTGAGATTTCCTTTCAGGCAGCTGCTAATGTCGCGAGGAGGATCGAGATAGTTCTTGCATAGGAGAGAGGGCAGAGGTCTGATAAGAGGCTTCGTCAGTTCGGTGGTGCCTCGTATGGAGGCATGGGTAATTTGGGTAGAGGTCATCCTCCGTGACCATTTCATTCAGCACTTCAGGCATCTCCCGGTGCTTTAGGGAGTCATAATCCTATTATACCTTACTTTAGGCAGCCAACATTTAGTGCACATTCAGCTCCTATCAGTGCACTACCACTCCAGAGTCACTACAGCGGTTATCCGGCCCGTTCGAGTCAGCTTCAGCAACCACGACATCAGGATGGGTATTATGAGTGTGGGAACATTGGCCACATCATGAGGTATTTCCCTAGGTTGTTGAGTAACAGATCTCGGCAGGATTCTCGTGCCATCATACTAGCACCGGTTGCTTCACCGCCTGCTCATCCAACTAGAGGTAGGGGTCAGGCAGCTAGAGGTGGAAGTCAGGCCATTAGAGGTTGAGGTCAGTCCGTTAGAGGTGGAGTCCAGTCAGTTAGAGGCCGTCCCAGAGACGTAGTTCAGAATGGTGGGGCTAGCCCTGATTTTATGCCTTTCAAGCTAGGCCTGAGGCCGAGTCATCTGATAGCGTGATCACAGGTATTATTCTAGTTTTCCATAGAGATGCTTCAGTTCTATTTGATCCAGGATCTACTTATTCCTATGTTTCCTCCTATTTTGCTTCATATTTGGTTGTGCCTTGTGATTCTCCGAGTGCTTCTGTGTGTGTATCTATACCGGTAGGAGACTCTATTGTAGTAGACCATGTCTATCGTTTGTGTGTGATCACTATTGGTAGTCTTGAGACTAGTGTGGATCTTCTACTTCTTGATATGGTAGATTTTTATGTCATCTTGGGTATGGATTGGCTGTCACCGTATCGTGCTATATTGGATTGTCATGCCAAGATGGTGACCCTAGCCATGCCGGGATGACCTCGGTTAGAGTGGAAAGGAACTCTTGGTCATTCTACCAGCAATGTTATTTCTTATATGAAGGCTCGACGTATGGTCGAGAAAAGGTGTCTAGCCTATTTGGCTTATATTCGCGATCCTAGTGCGGATGTTCCTTCTATGGACTTAGTACCAGTTGTTCGTGAATTTCCAGTATTTCCTCCAGATTTTCTGAGGATGCCACCCGATAGAGATATTGACTTCTGTATTGATTTAGCTCCGGGCCCTCAACCCATTTCTATCCCACTATACTGTATGGCCCCACCGGAGTTGAAAGACCCAGTGTATCATCCTGGGGTGCACCAGTATTATTTGTAAAGAAGAAAGATGGTTCAATGTGAATGTGTATAGATTATCAGCAGTTGAACAAGGCTACTATCAAGAACAAGTATCCACTGCCAAGAATTGATGTCTTATTCGATCAGCTTTAGGGTGCCAAGGTGTTTTCAAAGATTGACTTGAGGTCTGGTTACCATCAGTTGAAGATTAGGGCATCTGATGTCCCTAAGATAGCTTTTCGAACTCGGTATGGGAATTACGAATTCCTAGTGATGTCTTTTGGGTTGACAAATGCCCCAACAGCATTTATGGATTTGATGAATCGAGTGTTCAAGCCCTATTTGGATTATTTTGTGGTTGTATTCATTGATAATATCTTGATTTACTTCAGCAATCGAGAGAAGCATTAGAGGCATCTTTCGAGTGTGCTTCAGACTTTGGAGAATAATCAGTTATATGCTAAATTTTCAAAATGCGAGTTTTGGTTAAACTCAGTTGCCTTTTTGGGACATGTTGTATCGGCAGAAGGCATAAAGGTGGATCCTAAGAAGATTTAGGGTGTTCAAAATTAGCCTAGATCTACTTCAGTTACAGAGATCCGGAGTTTCCTGGGTTTGGTAGGTTATTATCGTCGGTTCGTAGAAGGGATTTCATCTGTAGCAAACCCATTGACTAGAGTGACCTAGAAAGATGACCCATTCAGATGGTCAGACGAGTGTGAGTTAAGCTTTCAGAAGCTCAAGACTTCTTTGACTACGACGCCATTGTTGGTATTACCCACAGGTTCAGGATCGTATACGGTATATTATGATGCATCTCACATTGGGCTTGGTGCAGTATTAATGCAAAATGGCAGAGTGATTGCATACGCGTCGCGACAATTGAAAGTTCACGAGAAGAATTATCTTGTTCATGACTTAGAATTGGCAGCCATTGTTCATGTGCTGAAGATTTGGAGGCATTACCGTTATAGTGTCTCGTGTGAGGTATTTACTGATCATCATAACTTACAATATTTGTTCAAACAAAAAGATCTCTATTTGAGGCATAGAAGATGGTTGGAGTTGTTGAATGACTATGATATCACTATTTTATATCACCCCGAAAAGGCCAATGTGGTGGTCGATGCTTTGAGTAGAAAGACTGTGAGTATGGGCAGTCTTGCGTATATTCTAGTTGGTGAGAGGCCGTTAGCTACACATGTTCAAACTTTGGCTAATCAGTTCATGAGGTTAGAAGTTTCAGAACCCAATCGGGTTCTAGCTTGCATAGTCGCTCGGTCTTCTTTATATGAGCGCATCAGAAAGCGACAGTATGATGATCATCATTTACTTGTCCTTAAGGGCAGAGTGCAGCACGGTGATGCCAAACAGGCTGCTGTAGGGGAAGATGGAGTTCTGCGAATGCATGGTCGTATTTGTGTGCCTAATGTGGATGGGCTTCATGAATTAATTCTGGAAGAGGCCCACAGTTCCAGGTATTCTATTCATCCAAGTGCCACCAAAATGTATCATGATTTGCGGCAACATTATTGGTGGAGGAGAATGAAGAAGGATATAGTTTCATATGTAGCTCGGTGTCTAAATTGTCAAGAAGTCAAGTACGAGCATCAGAGACCTGGTGGTTTGCTTTAGAAGTTGGAAATTCCTGAGTGGAAGTGGGAGCGTATCACTATAGATTTTGTTGTTGGGCTCCCATGGACTCAGAGAAAATGTGACGCAGTTTGGGTCATTGTGGATAGGTTGACCAAGTTAGTATATTTTATTCCTGTGGCAGTTACCTATTCTTCAGAGCGGTTAGCTGAAATGTATATTCGTGAGATTGTCCGCCTTCACGGTGTGCCCGTGTCTATTATTTCAGATCGAGGTACGCAGTTTACCTCACACTTCTGGAGAGCTGTACAATGTGAGTTAGGCACGCGGGTTGAGTTAAGCATAACATTTCATCCACAGACAGACGAACAGTTAGAGCGCACCATTCAGATATTGGAAGATATGCTTCGTGCTTGTGTTATAAACATAGGAGGTTCTTGGGATCATTTCTTACCACTTGCGGAGTTTGCTTATAATAATAGCTACTAGTCGAGCATTCAGATGGCTCCATATGAGGCATTATACGAAAAGCGATGTCGATCGCCAGTAGCCTAGTTTGAACCGGGAGAGGCTCGGTTGTTGGGTACTGATTTGGTACAGGATGCCTTGGATAAGGTCAAGGTTATTCAGGATCGACTTTGCACAACTCAGTCTAGGCAAAAGAGTTATGCCGACCATAAAGCTCGTGATATTGCATTCATGGTTGGAGAAAAGTATTGCTCAGGGTTTCACCTATGAAAGGTGTAATGAGGTTCAGAAAGAAGGACAAGTTAAGACCTAGGTATATAGGACCCTTCGAAATTCTTGAAGGGGTGGGCGAAGTAGCCTACATGTTTGCATTGCCACCTAGTTTATCAGCGGTTCATCCGGTGTTCCATGTGTCTATGCTCAAAAATATCATGGTGATCTGTCCCATGTGTTAGATTTCAGCTCAGTCCAATTGGACAAATATTTGACTTATGAAGAGGAACCGGTAGCTATTCCAACCCGGCCGGTCCGACAGTTGAGGTCTAAGAGTTATCTTTCAGTTCGGGTACAATGGAGAGATCAACCGGTAGAAACATCTACCTGGAAGTCCGAGTCAAACATGAGGAGTAAATATCCACACCTTTTCACTAGCTCAGGTACTTTTTCTAATTCCGTTCGAGGACGAACGTTTGTTTTAGAGGTGGAGAATGTGATGACCCAAAAGGTCATCTTTAAATTTAATAATTAATTATGTGTTCTAAGACCTCAAAAAACATTATTCACCATTCCTCGACTTACGTGCGTAGTGTGTATAATTATTTGAAAAGTTTTTATATGAAAAATTGATTAAAATCTGAAATAGAGCATTAAAACTCAACTAAGTTGACTTTGGTTAACATTTTGAGCCAACGGACTCAGATCAGTATTTTGACAGTTCCGGTAGGTCCGTATCATGATTTGGGACTTGGGCGTATGTACGAAATTTAATTTGGAGGTCCCTAACTTGAATTATTGCCAGTTGGCGAAAACTAGAAGCCTAAAGGCTTAAAGCTTTCACAGTTTGTCCACAAATTGACTTTTATTGATATCGGGGTCGGATTCGAGTTCTAAAAATTTTCATAGGTCTGTTATGTCATTTATGACTTGTCTGTCGAATTTGGTGAGAAATAGAGTTGATTTGACGTGATTCAGACGTTCGGTTGTGAAAATAGATGTTTTAAAATTTTCTTGAAAATTGCATTTGGTATAGTGTCCGATTCGTAGTTCTAGGAGTTATTTTGGTATTTTATTCGCGCGAGTGAGTTCGTATGAGGTTTTTAGACTTTTGTGCATATTTGTTTTAGAGCCCCGAGGGCTCGGGTGAGTTTCGCATAGCCTACGGACCTTAATTCTTTGAAAAATCTGGTTTTTGGGACTTCTGTTGGTTTCTGGTGTCATGTGCTTCGCGAACGCGACGCCTTCATCGCAAATGCGAAGAGGAATTTTGGATAGGGGAATTTTCTTCATCACGAACACGATAGCTGGTTCGTCAATGCGAAGCAATGGGGGGCCTTACCCTTCGTGAACGCGAGCAGCTTCCCGCGAACGCGTAGGCTTGTGACATGGGGAGGGGGAATCATTGTTTCTTATATGCGAACGTGAGTATTGGCTCTTGAACGCGAAGGCCAGGGGGGAGAAGCCTTTGCGAACGCGAAGGAGTACTCACGAACGCGAAAGCCACTCGATCTACTGCTCAGCGTGAACGCGACATGCCTTTCGCGAACGCAAAGAAGGCCTGACGCCCAGACCTTAAAACAGAACCAAAACGGGATTTTTCCCATTTTTCACAAACCCTCAATTAGAACTCGGTTTAGGGGCGATTTCAAAGGAGTTTTTCACGATTTCGAACTGGGTAAGTGTTCTTTATCATATATTAATTGTATTTCATAAATCTAAGTCTATATTCATCATTTGTTTCAAATTTAGATGAGAGAAATTGGAATTTTTGTAAAACTTTCCAAAAATGAAATTTTAAGATTTGAAGGTCCATTTGATATCAGAATTTGATAATTTTTATATGGTTGGAATCATCTCGGAACGGGTGTTCGGATTTCGTAAGTTTTTCCGAGATTCAAGACGTGGGTCTCACTGATGTGTTTGAGATAAATTTTAGATTTTAATCCGGACAATTTGTAAGTTCATATGGAATTAATTCCTATGATTTATATTGAGTATATTGAATTGTTTATGACTAGATTTGAGGATTTCGAACACAAATTCGCGAGGCAAATACTTATTGGATTCTTGCATTTGGTTGCAAAGCGAAGTAACTGTCGTGGTTAACCTTGACTTGAGGGAATAGAACCCTTAAATTATTTGTTATGTAAATGCATGTGAATAACGTATAGGCGAGGTGACGAGTGTCTATACGTCGTCAAATTAATTGTCTGCATAATTACTTGAAAACAAAATCATAAATTGTTTTAAATCAGTAATTAATTATTATATTAATTATTTCTCTCATGTTCTTTATTCAATATCATGCCTTGAATCCATGCTATAATTGCTACATGCTTATTTGATTTATGTGACTTAATTGCCACTTGATGTTTAGCACATTAATTATTAAAATGCCTATTACATCCTTAATTTTCATAATTAATTGCTACTTGTCATCACTTATTTCTAATAAATCATAATTATTATGCTTGTTGTCTTATAATTTCATATTAACTGTTGCATTTTTTGGAGTAATTTCTTTTATAAGAATTGGTAAATGAAAGTGAATATATTGGAGGAATGGGTTGTACGCCGCAACACAATTTATTGGAATGAATATATTGGAAGAGCAGGTTGCACGCCGCAACAGAATTGATTGAAATGAATATGTTGGAGGAGCGGGTTGCACACCGCAACAGAATGGATTGAAAAGATATATTGGGATCGGGTGGCATGGCGCAATAGAATTGAATATTAATATATTGTGAGATCGGGTTACACGTCCCAACAAAGTTGAATATGAATATATTGTGGGATCGGGTTGTACGTTGCAACGAAAATTGATTGAAATAATAATTGGTTATGACTGCTGAGTTGGCTTCAACTGTTAGAATGAGTTACCTGATTTATTTCTATTATTGTTGTTATTACTATTATTGCGTACAGGTTAATGTAAGTGACCTGCCTTATCCTCGTCACTACTTCGTCGAGGTTAGGCTCGGCACTTACCAGTACATGGGATCGGTTTTACTGATACTACACTCTGCACTTCTTGTGCAGATTTCAGAGTTATTTCAACCACCCAGAGGAGACTTGAGGTATAACTGCACAACGTCCGCAGTTCTGAACTCCCTGTCTACTTTATTTTAGCTATGTGTTTCATTTCAGACAGCTTTATTTTATTCAGACCCTTATTTGTATTATTCTCGAAGATCGTGCACTTGTGAATCCAGTTCTGGGACGGTCTTTAGATATCACGATTATTATGGAATATTCACTTTATTTCTGTAGTTGTTTTCTTGTTATTAATTAATTTAAAATTTTGTTTATAATGGCTAATTATATTCTAACGTTGGCTTGCCTAGCAAGTGAAATGTTAGGCGCCATCACGGTCCCGAAGGTGGGAATTGCGGGTCATGACATTAAGGTGGATCCGAAGAAAATAGAGGCAGTCTATAGTTGGCCCAAGCCATCTTCAGTTAGTGAGATTCGGAATTTTCTCGGCTTGGTTGGTTATTATCGTTGCTTCGTGGAGGGTTTCTTATCTATTATTGCGCCTATGACTAAATTGACCCAAAAAGGTGCTCTGTTCAGGTAGTCGGATGAGTGTGAAGTGAGCTTTCAGAAGCTCAACACGGCTTTGACTACAACCCCAGTATCGGTGTTGCGTACAGGTCCAGAGACTTATACTGTGTATTGTGACGTATCACGTATTGGTCTCGGCACAGTGCTGATGCAAGACGGTAGGTGATTGGCTATGCGTCCAGACAGTTAAAGGTACATGAGAAGAATTATCCGGTCCACGTCCTTGAGTTAACAGCTACTGTTCATGCCTTGAAGATTTGGCGGCATAATTTGTACGGTGTCCATTATTAGGTTTATACCGATCACCGGAGTCTACAGTATCTATTTAAACAGAAGAATCTTAATTTGCGGCAGTAGAGGTGGTTGGAGTTACTTAAGGATTATGACATCACTATTCTCTATCATCCCAGAAAGGCATGGCCGATGCCTTGAGTCGTAAGGCGGAGAGTTTGGGCAGCGTAGCATACTTACCGGTAGTAGAGAGGCCTTTAGCCTTGGATGTTCAGGCCTTGGCCAACCTGATTGTTAAATTGGATGTTTTCGAGCCAAATCGAGTTTTGGCTTGTGTGGTTTCTCGGTCTTCTTTGTATGATCGCATCAGAGAGCGCCAGTATGATGATCCCCATATGCTTGTTCTTAAGGACAAGATTCATCATGGTGATGCCAAGGAAGTCACTATTGGAGATGACGATGTATTATGGCAGGCTATGTGTGCCTAATGTAGATGGTTTGCGTGAGTTGATTCTCGAAGCTCACAGTTCGCGGTACTCTATTCATCCAGGTGCCGCGAAGATGTATCAGGATTTGAGGCAGCACTATTGGTGAAGGCGAATGAAGAAAGATATAGTTGTGTTTGTAGCCCGGTGTTTAAATTTTCAACAGGTAAAATACGAGGATTAGAGACCGGGAGGATTGCTTTAGAGACTTGAAATTCCGGAGTGGAAATGGGAGCGTATTACCACGGATTTCGTAGTTGGGCTTCCACGAACTTTGAGGAAGTTTGATGTCGTTTGGGTGATTGTGGATCGATTGACCAAGTCCGCATATTTTATTCCAGTTGGTACTACTTATTCTTCAGAACGGTTGGCTGAAATTTATATCCGCGAGATTGTTCGCCTACACGGTATGCCAGTGTCTATCATTTCAGATCGAGGCATATAGTTTACATCACAGTTTTGGAGAGTAGTGCAGCGAGAATTGGGCACACAGGTTCAGTTGAGTACAACATTTCACCTTCAGACAGACGGACAGTCCGAGCGCACTATTAAGATATATGAGGATATGCTACGTGCGTGTGTCATTGATTTTGGAGGTTCTTGGGATCAATTTCTACCACTGGCAGAGTTTGCTTACAATAATAACTACCAATCAAGCATTCAAATGGCTACGTATAAGGCTTTATATGGGAGACAGTATCAGTCTCCGGTGGGTTGGTTTCAGCCTGGTGAGACTAGACTATTGGGTACTGATTTGGTTCAGGATGCTCTGGAGAAGGTTAAATTGATTCAGGAGCGACTTCGCACGGTGCAGTCTAGACAGAAGAGTTATGCTAATCAGAAGGTCCGTGATGTTGCTTACATGGTTGGGGAGAAGGTTCTGCTCAAGATTTCACCCATGAAGGGTGTGTTGAGGTTCAGCAAGAAGGGCAAGTTAAGCCCTCGATATATTGGGCGTTTTGAGATACCTAAGAAGATTGGAGAGGTGGCTTATGAACTTACTTTGCCACCGAGTCTATCAAGTGTTAATCCATTGTTCCATGTGTCCATGCTCCGAAAGTATGTCGGGGATCCGTCTCATATTTTGGATTTAAGTACAGTGCAGCTGGACGGTAATTTGACTTATGATGTGGATCCGGTGGCTATTTTAGATCGACGGGTTCGAAAGCTGAGGTCAAAGAACATAGCATCAGTGAAGGTACAGTGGAGAGGCCAGCCAGTCGGAGAAGCTACTTGGGAGATTGAGCAGGAGATGCGGAGCAAATATCCACACCTATTTGAGACTCTATGTATGATACTAAACCCGTTCAAGTCGAACGTTTGTTTAAGAGGGGGAGAATGTAACGACCCGGCCGGTCATTTTGAGTATTATAACCTCGTTTCCACCTATTTACTGCTCAAGTTATGCTTTACTGTTGTTTTGTGTATTGGGTTAGTTAGTTCTGGTCCGGAAGAATTTCGGAGTGAAATGTGACAGTCTCATAATTGAAAACTTAAGTTGAAAAGGTTGACCGAGCATTGACTTATGTGTAAACGACCTCGGATTTAAATTTTGATGATTTCAATAGCTCCGTATGGTGATTTTGGACTTAGGATCATGTATGAAAAATTATTTGGAGGTCCGTAGTGGAATTAGGCTTGAAATGGCGAAAGTCGAATTTTTGGGAAGTTTGACCGGGGGTTAACTTTTTGATATCGGGGTCAAAATCCGATTATGAAAATTTTAAATAGGTCTGTTATATCATTTATGACTTGTGTGCAAAGTTTGTGGTCAATCGGACTTGATTTGATAGGTTCCCGCGTCGTTCGTGGAAAACTTGAAATTTCAAGGTTAATTAGGCGTGAATTGGGGTATGATTCGTGGTTGTAGCATTGTTTGAGGTGATTTGAGGGTTCGATTAAGTTTGTATGGTATTTTAGGACTTGTTGGTGTATTTGATTGAAGTTCTGGGGGCCTCTGGTGAGTTTCGGATGGTTAACGGATCGAATTCGGACTTAGAAGAAAATCTGAAGGTGTCTGCCATCTGATGTAATCACACTTGCGGAATTTCCATCGCAGGTGCGAGCTCGCGGAAGCAAGCCTTCCATCGCAGATGCGTCCAGGCGTGGCTGGGGCTTCGATCGCAGAAGCGGCCCCGCATCTGCGGGCATCTGATCGCAAAAGCGCAAGGGCGCTTGGTGAGGCAGCTTCGCAGAAGCGGACAGCTCCTCGCAGATGCGTGTCCGCGGATGCGCAAAAAATCCAGCAAAAACGGAAACCCCTGGGTAGTACAAAAACAGAGGGGTTCCGAGCTTTTGCCATTTTTGGTCCATTCAAACTCGGGCTGGGCGATTTTGAGCGAGATTTTCATGGGAAAGCTTGTGATAAGTCACTTGTGATCATTTCTACTTCATAATATTGAATTATCATCGAATAATCCGACAAGATTACATGTATTTGAGGTGTAAATTGGGGGTTTGAACTTAGGAATTTGAAAAGAAGATTTGAAGATTTGGAGGTCGAGTTGAGGTCGGATTTTGGTAAAATTGGTATGGTTAGACTCGTCGTTGAATGTGCTTCCTAATTTTGTAACTTTTGTTGGCTTCATGGGAGCTTTTTGAGCTAAATTTCGAGTTTTTATGAGAAATTAGTATTTTCTTATGGGATTAATTCCAATAAATTTTATTGACTGAATCGAATTATTTGTGGCTAGATTCGAGGTATTTTGAGGCCAATTCATGAGGAAAAGATATTGCAGAATAGAGAATTACACGACTTGAGGTACGTAACAGTTCTAAATTTGGTCTTGAGGGTATGAAACCCGGGAATATGTATTATGTGATTGGTTTTGAGGTGACGCACATGCTAGGTGACGAGCGTGTGGGCGTGCACCGTAGGAATTATGACTTGGTCAATTCCATGAAACTGTGTAGTTGAAAAATCTATTGATATCCGTATATTTTTCCCAGTATTAGAGAAAGTGATCTACGAATCATGTTTAAATCATATGCTTACACTGTTGGGACCCAGAAAGGTCGTGTACTTGTGAAATTACTTGCTAAATAGATGTTTTGCACTCAGTCATATTTCTATTTGCACATTTGTACCCCACACTCTCTTATTCATTATTGATGCATCATATCATTGTTGTTGGGTTGCTTATCATGATTTCTGAGAGCCCGAGAGACTGGAAAGGTTGATGAGTAAGTGAGGCCGAGGGCCTAATTGTGAGGATATTTATGGACCGGGCTGCACGTCGCAGCATATTTTATTGATTTATGCCATGACTGGCTTGATATAGCGCATGGGCTGAAGGAGCCCTTTCGAAGTCTGTACACACCCCCAGTGAGCGCAGGTAGCTACTGAGTACGAGTGTCGAGTGCCGAGTGATGAGTGACTGTGAGAAATGAGTAACTATGAGGAAAGAGTGACTGTGAGGTTGGAGTGAATGGGAGGACTGAGTGACTGTTACTCTGAGAGTAAGCATTGATTTTATTATTGCTGCATATGAACTGTCATTTATCACTGTTCTTTTGAAAATTTCTAAAAGACATACTCTTATGTTCCATTCGAAGTTGTTATAAAATTATTGTGGAGTTGTTAATGTTAAACTTGAAAGCATGCCTACCTCTTTATGTTGGAAAGAACTGTGTTTGGACTTAGCTGAGTAACTCGTCATTACTTTCAGTTCTTTATTTATTATTATTACTTACTGAGTTGGTTGTACTCATACTACACCCTGCACTTCGTGTGCATATCCAGGTGATCCCGGACGCAGTGGGTGTTGATTCTTTTACATAGTTAATTTTTCGGAGATTAGAAGTAGCTGCTATGTTTTGCAGACCTTGTCTCTCCTTTCCTATCCTTTTGTTTATTGTATTTGGTCTTGGATTATTATAGACCGGGTTTCCCAGACTTGTAATGCATAGATATTCATGTACTCAGTGACACCAGATTTTGCTTCGTATATTTGAGACATCAATATACAATGCAAAGGGATGTGGAACACCTAATCTAATTTTTAAGTATACTATGGAAAACGAATTTATTTCTCGTGGAGTCTAATTTCAAGTGAAAATCATTGTTTTAAAGAGGATCAGAATCTAAAGTGTAGCTACATGAAATGTTAAAAGCTTGTCTCCAATTAAAGTCTGCACCTTTCACAATTATTTGAGGCCAGAAAATAAAGAAGGGTTAATAAGGAGAAGAAAAAAATTATAATAAGAAAAGGAAGACCAATTTCAGTAGCAAAAATCAATAGGAGAAAATCAAAGATAACATATAGTATTTGACAACAATATATTTTTGGCACCATTAGATTACTACTTTCTTAATCATTATTGTTGAAGTTACACCTTTTCAAAGAGTAAACAAATAAAGTTTAATCAAATAAAAACATGAAAAATGAGCATAGATATTTGAGTAATTACACAACATATTCAGAAGTAGTTTGATGACTTCTACAAGCAATGCTGAGCAAAAGATTCAGCAGTTTCTAAGAATAATTTTTAACAATAAAAGGAAAAATGCTTTAGGTTCGATCTACGTTTGTAATGCAATTCAAATAATTTCTTATAATTTAGATCATAAATATTAAACGTGCCCTTGGAAAAAAATGTCATTTATAAAAATGATTACTGGAAAAAAATAGCAAAGAGAGCATTATAAATTTAGTAACAAAGATTAAGAATCATATGATCAAATGATAAACCATATCGTCGCAAAAGATCTTTATAAACAAAGATATTCTTTGTACAAAAACATATGAAGAAACATTATTAACTACATCAGTTAGTGTCACGATCCAAAATCCATCTAGCCGTGATGGCACCTAACCCAACCCGTCAGGTAAGCCAATTAACAACTATCCAATTTAAGTTAGATTTATTAAGAAAAGAAATGATGATAAAACTGCTTTTATACAAGAATTTCCAAGGACTGGTAGTACAAATCATGTGCTTCTAAGATTTAGAATTTATAAAGTTGGTATGAAATAAAGTACATCATCTGTTTGGAATATACATGAACAGATTAAAACTCTAAAGCTACCAAGATCAAGATGCAGCTTTGACCGGAACACCGGTACATCTTTAGATCCAGCTCTCACCGTACGTAGCTACATCAACATCCAACATCTGCACGCAAGGTGCAGAAGTGTAGTATGAGTACAACCGACCCCATGTACTCAATAAGTAACAAACCTAACTTTAGGTTGAAAGTAGTGACAAGCTGGGATAAGGGTCATAGTCCAACTCCAATAGCCAGCAACAGTTCATAACAAAACAATAAAGGTGGTACAAGAAATAGCTCAGCTCGTTCACAGTTACGGAAAATAGGCATGTTTTTCAAGTATAACAGTAAATCTCAAATCGTTCACCCAAAATACCAAATATATGTATAAGTTTGAAAACTATGATTTTTTCCAAAAACTTTCAACAACAGTTAAGAAGTCTCATTATCATATGGCATGAGGAAAGTACATCTCTATGGCTACATGTCAATATGCATGTCAATGTCATAGATATCACAAAATTGTGTAACATGCGGGAATGTATCTCTATGCCTGTGTACCAAGTATACATGTCAATGCAATGCACCACAGTGATGAACTCATGTACCCACACTCTCAGAGTACTCCATCTCACTGTCTCACACTCCCACTCTTCATGCTCAATCACTCAGCATACTCGATCACTCAGCACTGTACGGTACCTGTTGCGGCGCGCAGCCCGATCCCATCATAAATCAATAGAACCTGCACTCATTGTGGGTGTGCATACTCTGGATGGGCGGATACTGCCCAAGCGCTAATATCACTTGCTGCGGCGTGCAACCCGATCCACATATAGCCTTGAGGGCTATTGCGACGTACAATCCGATCCACATATAGTCATAAGGCTTGTTGCGGTGTAGAACCCGATCCACATATATATAGCCATAAGGCTTATTGCGGCGTTCAAACCGATACACACACACACACACACACACACATATATATATATATATTTATATATATATATATATATATATAATACCTGCTGCGGCGTGCAGCCCGATCCCATCAATATCACTCACAATCCGGCCCTCAGGCCCCAACTCAGTTATCAATCTCTCCAGTCTCTCGGGCTCACAAATCTCATGCCAACCAGACCAACCATTGTTAACATTTTGTGACAACAAATGATAGTAGAGACTGAGATATGATATGCAAATGAAAGAATATGACTTAGTATGTAACTGCAATTTAAGTAAATATCTCAACAACAGAAATGACCTCAGTGGGCCCCAACAGAATTAACATATAGCCTAAACATAGTTTCTAACATGGACCACAGCTCAATTACTCTATCACGTAGAATTTCATGGATAAAGACAAGATTAAGTAACTACACAGTACCACAGAATTAACCAAGTCATAATTTACACGGTGCACACCCACACGCCCGTCACCTAGCATGTGAGTCACCTCATACCAAACACATAATACGTATATTCAGGGATTCATACCCTCAGTACTAAGTTTAGAAGTGTTACTTACCTCGAACAAGCCAAACCCAATACCGAGCAAGCCAACGATGCTCCAAAAATGCCATCCCGCGCGTACCGACCTCCGAACGGCTCGAAACTAGCCAAAAGCAACTCAAATACATTAAATGAAGTCTAAGGAAGCAATTCCAATTGATAAAGGTCAAATCTTTACTCAAAAGCCCAAAATCAATCAAAAATCAAACCGGGCCCGCACCTCGGAACCCAACAAAACTAACAAAATCCGACAACCCATTAAATTTTGAGTCCAACCATATTAGTTTCACTCAAATCCGATTCCAAATAGACGTTCAAAACTCGAAAATTCGCTTTATAAAACTTTAGGATAAAACCCCCAATTTCTCTTTATAATTCATAATCCAATTACCAAAAACGAAGATAGAATCACGAAATATAATCAAAATCGAGTGTAGAACACTTACCCCAATTATTGTGATAAAATTTGCTTCAAACATCACCTCAATCCGAGTCCCACATCTCCAAATATGATAAAAGAACCCAAATCCTCGATATATAGTTCTACCCGGCAAATTCCGCATTTGCGGACATGTGGTCGTATCTACATCCTTCGCTTTTGCGGAAAAATGCTTGCATTTGCGAGATAGCCTCGACCGTCCCGTGGTCGCTTCGGCGATGCTCAGAACCGCATAAGCGGTCGCGCTTCTGTGCAAATTCCTCCACATTTGCGGACTCCTGCTCATCAGTGCATTCTCGCTTCTGCGCGTCTGGGCTCACTTCTGCGGCCATCGCACTTGCGCAAAGCCAGTCGCAGGTGCGGAACACCAGAACCAGCAGCTTAGCAAAAATTCACTATGCGGTGTAATGATCCAAACCTCGTACGAAACTCACCCAAGCCCCCCGGGACCCCGTCCGAATATACCAATAAGTCTCGTACTTAACGCGAACCTACTTGTGGCCTCAAATCATGCCTAACAACATCGAAACGACGAATCACACCTCGAATCAATACTAATGAACTTTGAACTTTCAACTTCCAAAACTCGCGCCGAAACATATCGAATCAACTCACAATGAATCCAAGTTTTGCACACAAGTCCCAAATGACATAACGAAGCTATTCCAATTTTCGGAACCACAATCTGAATCCGATATCCACAAAGTCAACTTCCGGCCAAACTTATGAACTTTCCAAACCTTCAAATTTCCTACTTTCGCCAACTAGTGTTGAATCCTTCTAGGAACATCCAAATGCAAATCCGGGCATACGCCCGAGTCCAAAATTACCATCCGGACCTAACAGGAACATCAAAACTCCGCTCTGGGGTCAAATTCACAAAAGACAAACTTGGTCAACTCTTCCAACTTAAAGCTTCAACGATGAAATTCATTCTTCCAAATCGATTACGAATAAACTGAAAACTAAAACCGACGATTCACACAAGTCATAATACATCATACAAAGCTACTCATGCCCTCAAACTACCGAGCGAAGTGAAAATGCTCGAAACGACAGGTCGGGTCGTTACATCCTCCCCCACTTAAACATACCTTCGTCCTCGAACGTGCTAAAGCCATCAAATCGCCGTATAACCTTACCACGTACATACCCGGGGGCAACGCAACATAACTTGAGATCATTACTTCAACCTTAGCCCGTAAACCACATAATCCAATTCCTAACATCCGGAATTTCCATAAGATCTGAATCTCACATCTACACATTGTATAAGTGTGAACAAGTTGTATTAAGCCATAACATAACCCAAGATACAATCACATGATATACCACATAACTCAAATACTCATAGCAATAATTTTGACCATAACAACTGCTCGAAACAAACTCGGTACCGGTAATAAACCTCATCTCAAACAAAACCTCGCTCTAAAACCTTTGTACACTGCCGATGATGAAAGAAGCATGCTGAAACTCACAACCATTTATCAGACCAACAATCCATGAGGCTCCCTCTCCTTCGACAAGAACTATAGCCAATTGTTAAGCCGATCAACGACATTATCCTTCCAAATATACCACAAACAAATCTGATATAACCCATTCTAGGTCTGACGACCTCATCTTATCAAATGCAAGCTACTCTACTAACATGACACACCAATACTACCCAAAGCCACAAACCGTGCAATTTGTGCACCAATATGCAACAATTCAAATGTACTCAATCATGGAAAATGACTCAAACGAGAAAACCACCCCGCAAGTTCAGCAAGTACTACCACAATTACAATGCTACGAACTCACCATACATAGTAGAACCAAGACACATGAATCTAACACAAAGGATCATATCTCAACATAACTCCAATGCAATGTGTGACCCCATCCAAACACTGGTCCATATGAAATACCTCAAGCCACCATGCCCGAAATCAAAAACCACGCGCAATTCGACATCAAGTGCCTAAAATGTATGACCCTAACCACAGAGAAACAAATAACACAATACCATAGTCCAAAAAGAATATAAGCAATGCGCAATTACTTATTCCACACCCTAATACCCATCTCGATCAAATTCTGCTATAAAGCCCAAACAGAACCACACCATGTGTGCATATAACTAACGAATCACAACCCCTCGTGGCATAGAAGGGTAACGCATAGTATATATCAGAACATGAATAAGCTCAACTCTAACCGAATGGAACATCCCTCAATAATAGCAGTACGGAGTCAACCAATCTAACCCGGTGTGGAATGTGCATCCTTATTGAGCCTACCAATGAACCCCAAATCACTTTGGTCACCCACAAATAGATAAATAATCCTCTAAAGTCCATAATGACTGAATCATAATGCATACTATCATTTGGCTAGCTTCGGCCACATCTTCACATTCCACAGCCATGAAACAATCTGTTTTTGAGAATTCCTGGTCTCCAAGTCCATAGAACACATGAATCACCATATCCGATCCCAACTTCATCGCCCGAATGTCTAACACCTCTCTCATACACGATCATCCCATGAGAATTAATCTAAAATTCTTTCATGCCACATAGCAAAATTTGAATATCAGCAGTCAATCAACCGGGCGAGTACACCAATACCAATGAAGCATCGATAAGTCAACACACAGTGCACCTTCTGAAATGTGCACCCTTCTCAGGAATTACAAAGTAATTATTGTATCCATCTAAACATAACAAATCGGCCATGCCATCTAAGAAATTACGATCTTCCCTTCAGAACTGACAATGACCTTGCACATGCCAACCTCAATCCCACACAACATACCACAGCTATCATGCCATCATATGAAAAGTACGAGAATCTCATAATGAACTTTGAGTCCAGCAGAATACCTACCCGATCAGTCAGAAACCTTCCATTCGATCCCATCCAGGAGAAAGTCACAATATGCAACATGCTCCTCACGCCGATAGGAAATATACATCTCAAACCGTGGTAACAACCATCGAGAATTCTTCGAAACCCATTTCTACATAACCAAGCCATCAGAACCGAATCCCTCTAACTCAGCCAAGCCACGCAAGTCACCAAAACCCAAGAGAATTCCCACAAAACAACTGTAGAGACTCGCCACATCATAAGTACCCCAAGGAACCAATCGTATCCATTGTTGTGCTGATCCAACCTACTACCAAGTTATCCCATTTCTCCAAGTTCTTTTCAAATTACCCTCAAGTTGACACTCCTCTTTGCCATAATACCATGATCTTCAACCAAAACTTACCACACCAGATCCTAGAATAACATCACACCGCCCTAAGGCTCATAAGTAGTTGTATTCCCTCTTAAGCACCCCAAAAGTACCACAATCGAGACACCGACTCCAAAGAGTCCTTATGTGAACTCGAAACTATTTTCTTTACATTCCTAATACTAAAATGTAGAATTGATAGTGATACAGCAATATTGCGAGGCCTGATACCATCCGACGTAAATCTCAGAGTCTAGCCATATACAATTCCGAATAAATTCTCAATTGCCACATATAAATATTGAATCCATTAGAACCTTCTCGAGAGTCATCCATGCTACTCAAATCTCAATTGCACCGCCCAAACGAGCCGAAAGAAGTAACCTTGCCTTAACGCAACCGACCAAATTCATACATCGTGCACACTACATCCTTCACAAATAACAACTCAATCATCCTATGATTCCCATATACCCATAAAGTGTAACACATCCCGTATCCAGAAATATGTTTACTCAAGTCATCCTCGATCTCAACCTCTGCAAGTCACAACCGATCCACAAGTATGCCTCAGACCAAAACCAATGCAACACGTAACCACGCAATCCAATCATCGATAACAAACTCCCCCAATTGGCTCAAAGCCATAGAACAAAACATCTGATAACTCACCATACCTATACTTTATTACTGCCATAATACTGTAGGGTGATTCAAGTAAATCCTTCATAATCTCACATAACACAAACCATATAGTACCTCAAATCATCTGCTAA
Source organism: Nicotiana otophora (assembly GCA_000715115.1). Classification (NCBI taxonomy): domain Eukaryota; kingdom Viridiplantae; phylum Streptophyta; class Magnoliopsida; order Solanales; family Solanaceae; genus Nicotiana; species Nicotiana otophora. The sequence continues at coordinate 56,207 of AWOL01S0022648.1, forward strand.
GCCCGCATATATCCACGTGATGGTCAGATCGACATTCTCAACCAAATTCAAATTCAAATCTCAACACATATACCCCGCTGGTAGAAAGGAAACTTTACACACAACATTATAAGGATCACACATCCATAGATTACTCTGTAGATATAACCCACTTGTTTAGCCTCAAATTAACATCTTGCTATACTCTTTCGCAACCGTGATTACTACGCCATCACTTAATCTTCCTGAGTCTGGACTAAACACAAGACATGAAAATCTACTTTGTTCCACAATTAATCAACATGAAAAATCTTTCAACACACTCATAACTCGAGACTATATGTCACATCAAAAAAGCAATCTAGCACTCAATAGTCCTTTTTACATCTCAAGCAAACTATTCTAGTCGCAATCAAACCCTCTGAACACGTTTCGTAGTCACACCATGCTCATCATCCAACCACTCATCGAGTCATAAATTCTACTCATAAGGACACTACCAGACATATAAGTCCAAAAGCACGTGCTCACACAACCAAAATCCCCATGCTCAAGCTGCAGTCAAAACACGGCCTCAAGTCCTCCAGACTGGCCCATCATCAGCGCACCAAAATCACACCTCGTACCTCATCCATGGAATCACAAGCCGACGATGCACAACTGCTACTAAGCGCTCACATGCGTATACGAATGCGTGTAGGGGATACAAAGAGTTATGTTTCAAGCTGAATCAATGTCGCACGATAAGGAAAGAAAATGGGAAGTTTATCCTAAATGCCTTATAGCCTCTCGAAGATAGGTATGGACGTCATCATAACGATCCGCAAGACTCTACTAGATTCTTGCTCATGAATTGTAGAACCTATGAACCTAGAGCTCTGATACAACCTTGTCACGACCCAAAATTCACCTAGTCATGATGCCATCTAACCCAACACGTCAGGTAAGATAATTAACAACTATCCAATTTAAGTCAGATTTATTAAGAAAAGAAATGATAATAAAACTGCTTTTATACAATAATTCCCAAGGACTCATAGTACAAATCATGAGCTTCTAAGATTTAGAATTTACAAAGCTAGTATGAAATAAAGTACATCATCTATTTGGAATATACATGAATAGATTAAAATTATAAATCTACCAAGATCAAGAGGCAACTATGACGGGAACACAGGTACATCTTTAGATCCTGCTCCCGCCGTACGCAGCTACATCAGCAACCAACATCTGCACACAATGTGCAGAAGTCCAGTATGAGTACAACCGGCCCCATGTACTCAATAAGTAACAAACCTAACCTTAGGTTTAAAGTAGTGAAGAGCTCGGACAAGGGTTAGGGTGCAACTCCAATAACCAGCAACAGTTCATAACAAAATAATAAAGGTGGAACAAGAAATAACTCAGCTTATTCACCGTTACAGAAAATAGGCATGCTTTTCAAGTATAACGGTAAATCTCAAATCGTTCACCCAAAACACCAAAGATATGTGTAAGTTTGAAAAGTGTGATTTTTCCCAAAAACTTTCAACAACAGTTAAGAAGGCTAATTATTATATAGCATGAGGAATGTACATCTCTATGCCTACATGTCAATACTTATGTGAATGTCATAGATGTCAAACAGTCATGTAACATGGGGGAATACATCTCTATGCATGTGTGCCAAGTATACATGTCAATGCAATGTACCACAGTGATGAACTAATATACCTACACTCTCAGAGTACTCCATCTCACTGTCTCACACTCCCACTCTTCAAGCTCAATCACTCAACACACTCAGTCACTCAGCACTGTATGGTACCTGCTGCGGCGTGTATCCCGATCCCATCATGAATCAATAAAACCTGCGCTCATTGTGGGTGTGCAGATTCTGGAGGGGCGGATCCTGCCCAAGCGCTAATATCACCTACTGCGCCGTGTAGCCCAATCCACATATAGCCCTAAGGCCTATTGCGACGTGCAACCCGATCCACATATAGCCATCAGGCTCGTTGTGGCATGCAACTCGATCCACATATATATAGCCATAAGGCTTATTTCGGCTTTCAACCCGATCCACATTTATATATACAACCTGCTGCAGTGTATAGCCCGATCCCATCAATATCACTTACAATCCGGCCCTCAGGCCCTAACTCAGTCATCAATCTCTCCTGCCTCTCAGGCTCACAAATCTCATGCCAATCAGCCCAATCAATGATAACATGTTGTGACAACAAATTATAACAGAGACTGAGATATGATATGCAAATGAATGAATATGACTCAGTATGTAACTACAATTTTAGCGAATATCTCAACAATAGAAATCACTTCAGTGTGCCCCAACAGAATAAGCAACTAGCCTAAACATGGTTTCTAACATGGATTATACCTCAATTACTCTATCATGTAGAAATTTCATGGATAAAGACAAGATAAATTACATAAATAGTACCACAGAATTAACCGAGGCATGATTCATACGGTGCACACCCACACGCCCGTCACCTAGCATGTGCGTCACCTCACACCAAACACATAACACATATATTCAGGGATTCATACCCTCAGCATCAAGTTTAGAAGTGTTACTTACCTCGAACAAGCCAAATACAATACCGAGTAAGCCAAGCGATGCTCCAAAAATTCCATCCCGTGCATACCGACCTCCGAACGGCTCGAAACTAACCAAAAGAAACTCAAATACATCAAATAAATTCTAAAGAAGCAATTACAATTGATAAAGGTCGAATATTACTCAAAATCCCAAAATCAACCAAAAATCAAACTTGAGCCCGCACCTCAAAACCCGAAAAACATCACAAAATCTGACAACCCATTAAATTTAGAATCCAACCATACTAGTTTTACTCAAATACGATTCCAAATCGATGTTCAAAACTCAAAAATTCTCTTTATGAAAGTTTAGGTTAAAACTCCCAATTTCTCTTTATAATTCATAATCCAATTACCAAAAACGAAGATAGAATCACGAAATATAATGAACATCGAGTGTAGAACCCTTACCCCAATCCTTGTGATAAAACTTTCTTTAAACATTGCCTCAATCCGAGTCGCACATCTCAAAATATGATAAAAGAACCCAAAACCTCCATATATAGTTCTGCCCAGCAAATTCTGCATTTGCGGACAAGTGGTCGCATCTGCGACCTTCGCTTTTGTGGAAAAAGGCTTGCATTTGCGAGACAGCCTCGACCCTCCAGCGGTCGCTTCTGTGATTCTTAGAACCGTATATGCGGTCACGTTTCTGCGCAAATTCCTCCGCATTTGCGTACTCCTGCCCAGCAGTGCATTCTCGCTTTTGCGAGCCTGGGCTCGCTTTTGCGGCATCGCACCTGTGCAATACCAGTCGCACTTGCGGAGCCCCCGAACCAACAGCTTAGCAAAAATTCAATATGCGACGAAAATGATCCGAACCTCGTCCGAAACTCACCTGAGCCCCCCAGGATCCCGTCTGAATATACCAATAAGTCTCATACATAAAGCGAACTAACTCGAGGCCTCAAATCATGCATAACAACATCGAAATGACGAATCACACCGCGAATCAAAATTAATGAACTTTGAACTTTCCACTTCCAAAACGCGCACCGAAACATATCGAATCAACTCGGAATGAACTCAAATAAACACAAGTCCCAAATGACATAACGAAGCTATTCCAATTTCAGGAACCACAATCAGAATCTGATATCCATAAAGTCAACTTTCGGCCAAACTTATGAACTTTCCAAACCTTCAAATTTTTAACTTTCGCCAATTAGTGAAGAATCTTTCTAGGAACATCCAAATGCAAATCCGGGCATATACCCGAGTCCAAAATCATCATCCAGACCTAACAGGACTCCCAAACTTCGTTTCGGGATCAAATTCACAAAAATCAAACTTGGTCAACTCTACCAACTTAAAGCTTCAACGATGAAATTCATTCTTCCAAATCTATTCTGAATAACTTGAAAACCAAAACTGGCAATTCACACAAGTCATAATACATCATACGAAACTACTCATGCCCTCCAACTACCGAGCAAAGTGCAAATGGTCGAAACAACCGGTCGGGTCATTACTGTTAGGAGCCATGATGAAGCTGACAATTACTTAAATTTTCTTCCTACTTATCCCAGATAGTAGTACCCAGTTTTATTTATTGAAAGCTAAATTTACTTTTTAGTACAAAAAAATATATAAAAGTAGCATTCAAAGAAAGGATAAAATGGTCTTTCATCTTTTATGGGGTATTTTACTAATTTATTTTTGACTTTGGGAATTCACACTTATAATATAATACTAGTTTATGGACACATGCATTGCACATGTATCCATATCAATTAATACAAATTTTATTAAAGTAAAATAGATAAAATCAAAAAATGTGTGTGATACAAAACTTGAAAAGAGAGAATTTATGTGCAATTTGATTAATGGTGAACTTATTAAGCCGGTTAATATACGGAAAAAGGAATAACCTTAAATTAGTGACATGACATTTTTAAAAGGAAGAATATAAGCTCAAATTGATCAACGTCGTGATTGCATAAGCATCATGGCAGTTGAAGGTTCATGAGAGGAATTACCATGTCCATGACTTAGAGTTGGCAGCCATTGTTCATGCGCTGAAGATTTGGAGGCACTATCTTTACGGCGTGTCGTGTGAGGTTTTCACGTATCATCGGAGCCTTCAGTATTTGTTCAAGCAAAAGGATCTCAATTTGAGGCCGAGGAGGTAGTTGGAGCTATTGAAAGACTATGATATCACTATCTTGTTCCACTCTGGGAAGGCCAATATAGTGGCCGATGCCTTGAGTAGAAAGGCAGCGAGTATGGGCAGCCTTGCGTTCATTCCAGTCGGTGAGAGGTCGCTTGCATCAGATGTTCAGACTTTAGCCAACCAGTTTGTGAGGTTGGATATTTTAGAGTCCAGTCATGTTCTAGCATGTACAGTCACTCGGTCTGCTTTGTTTGAGCGCATCAGAGATCGGCAGTATAACGATCCTCATTTGTTGCTCTTTAGGGACACATTGCGGCACAGTAGTGCCAAGCACGTTACTGTTGGAAATGATGAAGTTTTGGGGATGTAGGGTTATGTTTGTGTGCCTAATGTGGATGGACTTCGTGAGTTTATTCTGGAGGAGGCCCACAGTTCCCGGTATCCTATTCATCCGGGTGTTGCCAAGATGTATCAGGACTTGCGGCAGTATTATTGGTGGAGGAGGATGAAGAAGGATATAGTTGCTTATGTAGCTCAGTGTCTAAATTGTTAGCAAGTAAAGTATGAGCATCAGAGACCCGGTGGTTTACTTCAGCAGATAGAGATTCCTGAGTGGAAGTGGGAGCGTATCACTATGAACTTCGTTGTTAGACAACCATGGACTCAGAGGAAGTTTGATGTCGTTTGGGTCATTGTGGACAGGCTGACAAAGTCAACGCATTTCATTCCTGTGGCAGTTACCTATTCTTGGGAGTGGTTGGAAGAGATTTACATCTGCGAGATCGTCCGTCTTCATGGTGTGCCTGTGTCTATCATTTTTGATCGAGGTACGCATTTCACCTCGCACTTTTGGAGGGTAATACAGTGTGAGTTGGGCACGCGGCTTGAGTTGAGCACAACGTTTCATTCTCAGACGGACAGACAATCCGAGCGCACTATTCAGATCTTGGAGGATATGCTCCACGCATATGTTATAGACTTTGAAGGATCGTGGGATCAGCTCTTGCCCCTTGCAGAGTTCGCCTACAACAACAGCTACCACTCGAGCATTCAGATAGCTCCCTATGAGGCATTATACGGTAGGCCGTGCTGGTCGCCAGTTGGGTGGTTCGAACCGGGGAAGGCTCGGTTGTTGGGTACAAATCAAGTACAGGATGCCTTGGATATGGTAAAGATTATTCAGGATCGACATCGCACAGCTCAATCCAGGTAGAAGAGTTATGTCGGCTGTAGAGTTCGTGATGTTGCATTCATGGTCGGAGAGAGTGTTGCTTCGGGTATCATCCATGAAGGGCAATCAGACCTTTCGAGATTCTAGAGAGAGTGGGAGAGGTGGCTTACAGGCTTGCGTTGCCACCGGGAATATCAGCAATTCATTCGGTGTTCCACGTGTCCATGCTCCGGAAGTATCACGGTGATCCATCCCACATGTTAGATTTCAGTTCTATCCAGTTAGACAAGGATATGACTTAAGAGGAGGAGCAGGTGGCTATTCTAGCCCGGCAGGTTTGACAGCTGAGATCTAAGAGTTATCCTTCAGTTCGAGTACAGTGGAGAGGTCATCTCGTTGAGGCAGCTACTTGGGAGTTCGAGTTAGATATGCGGAGTAGATATCCACATCTTTTCACCAGTTCAGGTATTTTTCTATATCCGTTCGAGGAGGAACAATTGTTTTAGAGGTGGAGAATGTGATGACTCGATAGGTCATCTCATGTTTTGAAACCTAATTCTATGATCTGAAGCCTTAAAAATCATATTTTATCCTTTCTCGATTTGCGTGCGCAGTCCGGGCACCTTTTCAGAAAGTGTTTATGTTAAAAGGTGATAAAAATAAGATTTTGTTGCCTTAAAAATTGATTCGAGTTGACTTTGGTCAACGTTTTGAGTAAATGGACCAGGATCTGTATTTTGACAGTCCCGGTAGGTCCGTATCATAATTTTGGACCTGGGCATATGCTCGGAATAGAATGTCGAGGTCCCTAGCTCGAGCTATGAAATTTTGATGAAAAATTAAAAGTTTGAAAGTTTAATAATTTTTAGAATTGGTCCATTATTAAATTTATGACTTGTCTGTGAAATTTGGTGAGAAACGGAGTTAGTTTAATGTGATTTGGACGTTCGGTTGTGAAAATAGAAGTTTTATAGTCTTCTTGAAATTTTCATTTAATTTGGTATCCGATTCGTAGTTCTAGGCATTATTTTGGTGTTTTGGTCGTGCAAGTGAGTTCGTATGATATTTCTTGACTTGTGTGCACGTTTGGTTTTGCCCCTTGAGGGCTTGGGTGAGTTTCAGATATGCTACGAGTGTTTTGAAACTTAGAAAAATCTGGTTTTTGGCTTCAACTGTTATCTGGTATTTGCTTTATCGCATTTGCGAATTCACTCTCGCGAACGCGAAGAGTAAACTGGGGGCAGGGTTATTTTCTTAATCGTGAACGCAGTAGCTTGGTCGCGAATGCGAAGCAATGGGGGCTTACCCTTCGCGAATGCGACCAGCTTCTCGCGAATGAGAAGCTTGAGGGGCCTGGGGGAGGGGACACTTGTTCTCCTACGCGAACGCGATCACTGGCTCCCGAACGCGAAGACCAGGGGGGAGCAGCCTTCGTGAACACGAAGGAGGACTCGCAAACGCGAAAGCCCTTTAGGCTACTACACATCGCGAACGCAGCAGGCCCTTCGCGAACGCGAAGAAGGCCTGATGCCCAGACCTTAAAACATTTCAAAAATGGGATTTTACCCATTTTTCATGAACTCTCCCTTAGAGCTCGTCTTAGGTGCAATTGTGAAGGGAAAATTCAAAACCAATTCATAGGTTTGTAATCGTTAACTCATTTTCTTCCATTTCTAACATCACCCATTAAATTCCTAGCCCTAATCTTTGTTCTTTCATGGTAGAAAACTAGGGATTTAAGAAGGATTGTGGTTTGTTGCAAATTGGGGATTTAGACCTCAATTTGGCGTCGGATTCCGAAACTAATTACATAATCGGGCTCGGTGGTGAATGGGTAAATGAATTTTAGTCGGAACTTTGGGTTTTGACCAAGCGAGCTCGGGTCGATTTTTTACTTTTTGGGGGAAAGTTTGGGGAATCTAAATTTATGCATTATAATTGATTTCTTTAGCAATATTAGATATTATTGAGTCATTTGTGGATAGATACGAGTGGTTTGTAGGTGGATTCTAGAGGAAAAGCGGTAATTGAGCATTGAGTGGCCTTTGGAGCGAGGTAAGTGTCGTGGTTAACCTTGACTTGAGGCAATAGGACTTGTTTGTCTATTTTCTACATGTTTAAAAGTTGGGGAACAACGTATATGTGAGATGACGAGTACTTATGCGTTGTAGTCGGGTCAAAGCAGGCGGACGGGGATTGGTTTCTTGCAACTATAACTTCCTTTGTTCATGTTATCCATGTTTAGAATAGTATTGTTTAATAGTATCGTTCGTGCATTAAGACTCACAATATAGCACGACATCACCCTTCGTGCATTAACACTCACAATATGGCACGGCATCACCCTTCGTGCATTAACACTCTCCCATACCATAATGCAATAAACAAATAACAACAGAGAGATAGAATAATAAGTACAAGCCTTACTTTAACATTTGGTTCCACGATATCAACCTCAACTTCTGAATCAATACCCAATTATCACCAGAAGATCCGTAAACAATACTATTCTAAACATGGATAGCATGAACAAAGGAAGCTATAATTGCAAGAAACCAAGCCCAACCCGCATGCTTTAACCCGACTACAATGCATAATTACTCGTCACCTCACATATGCGTTGTTCCCCAATATTTAAACATGTAGAAAATAGAGAAACAAGTCATATTCCCTCAAGTCAAGGTTAACAACGACACTTACCTCGCTCTAAAGGTCACTCAATGCTCAATTACCGCTTTTCCTCTAGAATCCACCTCCAAACCACTCGTATCTATCAACAAACGACTCAATAATATCAAATATTGCTAAAGAAATCAATTACAATGCATAAATTTAGATTCTCCAAACTGTTTCCCAAAAAGTCTAAAATTGACCTCGGGCCCGCTTGGTCAAAACCTGAGGTTCGGACCAAAATACATTCACCCCCGAGCCCGATTATGTAATTAGTTTTAGAATCCGACCCCAAATTGAGGTCTAAATCCCCAATTTGCA
>AWOL01S0022649.1:0-18395 GCA_000715115.1 Nicotiana otophora
CCCCAATCCTTCTTAAATCCCTAGTTTTTTATCATGAAAGAACAAAGATTAGGGGTAGGAATTTAATGGGTGATGTTAGAAATGGAAGAAAATGAGTTAAAGATTACAAACCTATGAATTGGTTTTGATTTTTCCCTTCAAAATTGCACATACGACGAGCTCTAAGGGAGAGTTTATGAAAAATGGGTAAAATCCCGTTTTAGATCTGTTTTAAGGTCTGGGTGTCAGGCCTTCTTTGCGTTCGCGAAGGGCCTTCCATATTCGCGATGTGCAGCAACCCGAATGGCTTTCACATTCGCGAGTCTTCCTTCACATTCGCGAAGGCTTTTCCCCCTGGCCTTCGCGTTCGCGAGCCAATGCTCGCGTTCGCGTAGAAGAATGACTAACCTCTCCCCCATGTCCCTAAAGCTTCGCATTCGCGAAGGGTAAAGCCTCCATCGCTCCGCATTCACGACACAGCCCTTGCGTTTGCGAAAAAGAAAACCTTCCCCAGCCCAGTTCACTCTTCGCGTTCGCGAGAATACCTTCGCGAACGCGAAGAAGAACAAACCAGATATCGCACTTTCAATTTTCAACAAAAAATCTTAACTCGAGCTAGGGACCTCCGAATTCGATTCCGAGCATATGCCCATGTCCCAAATTACGATACGGACCCACCCGGACCGGCAAAACACGGATCCGGGTCCATTGGCTCAAAATGTTGACAGAAGTCAACTTAAATGAATTTCTAGGGCAAAATTCTTATTTTTATCAGTTTTGAAGATATAAGCCTTCGAGAAGAAAACCTGGACTGTGCACGCAAATCGAGGAAGGCTAAAATGAGGTTTTTGAGACCTCGAAACACATAATTAAGTTCTAAAATATAAGATGACCTATCAGGTCATCACATTATCCACCTCTAAAGCAATCGTTCGTCCTCGAAAAGACATAGAGAAGTACTGAACTGGTGAAAAGATGTGGAAATCTACTCCGCATATCTGACTCAGACTCCCAAGTAGATGCCTCAACGAGCTGACCTCTCCACTGCACTCTAACTGAAAGATAACTCTAAGACCTCATCTGTCGAACCTGCCGGCTAGAATAGCCATCGGCTCCTCCTCGTAAGTCAAATCCTTATCCAACTAGACATAGCTGAAATCTAACACGTGGGATGGATCGCCGTGATACTTCTGAAGCATGTATACATGGAATACCAGATGAATTGTTGATAACCCCGGTGGAAACGCAAGCCTGTAAGCCATCTCTCCCACTCTCTCCAGAATCTCATAAGGTTCGATATACCTAGGGCTCAACTTGCCTTTCTTTCCGAACCTCATTACACCCTTCATGGGTGATACCCGAAGCAACACTCTCTCCCCGACCATGAATGTAACATCACGAACTCTGCGGTCAGCATAACTCTTCTGCTTGGACTGGGTAGTGCGAAGTCAATCCTGAATAATCTTGACTTCATCCAAGGCATCCTGTACTAGGTTTGTACCTAATAACCGAGAATCCCCCGGCTCGAACTACCCAACTGGTGACCGGCACCGCCTACCGTATAATGCCTCATAAGGAGACATCTGAATGCTCGACTGGCAGTTGTTGTTGTAGGCGAACTCTGCAAGGGGCAAGAACAAATCCCACGATCCTCCGAAGTTTATAAAACATGTGCGGGGCATATCCGCCAAGATCTAAATAGTGCGCTAGGACTGTCCGTCCGTCTGAGGATGAAACACTATGCTCAACTCAACCCGTGTTCCCAAATCACGCTGTACTTCCCTCCAGAAGTGTGAGGTGAATTCCGTATCTTGATCATAAATGATAGACACAGGCACACCATGAAGACGGACGATCTCGCGGATGTAAATCTCTGCCAACCACTCTGAAGAATAGGTAACTGCCACAGGAATGAAATGCGCTGACTTAGACAGCCTGTCCACAATGACCCAAACGGCATCGAACTTCCTCTGAGTCTGTGGGAGTCCAACAACGAAGTCCATAGTGATATGCTCCCACTTCCACTCAGGAATCTCTATCTGCTGAAGCAAACCACCGGGTCTCTTATGCTCATACTTTACTTGCTGACAACTTTGACGCCGAGCTACATAAGCAACTATATCCTTATTCATCCTCCTTCACCAATAATGATGCCGCAAGTCCTGATACATCATGGCGACGCCCGAATGAATAGAATACCGGGAACTGTGGGCCTTCTCACAAATCAACTCACGAAGTCCATCCGTATTAGGCACAAAAACACGACCCTACTTCCTCAAAACTCTGTCATCTCCAACAGTAAACTGCTTGGAACCATCGTGCCGCACTATGTCCCTAAGGACCAACAAATGAGGGTCATCATACTACCGATCTTTGATACGCTTAAACAAGGAAGACCGATCAACTATACGCGCTAGAACACGACTGGGATCTAAAATATCCAACCTCACAAACTGGTTGGCTAAAGTCTGAACATCTGATGCAAATGGCCTCTCACCGACTGAATGAACGCAAGGCTGCCCATACTCGCTGCCTTTCTACTCAAGGCGTCGGCCACCACATGGGCCTTCCCGGGGTGGTACAAAATAGTGATATCATAGTCTTTCAATAGCTCCAACCACCTCCTCTACCTCAAATTGAGATCCTTTTTCTTGAACAAATATTGAAGGCTCCGGTGATCCGTGAAAACCTCACACGACATGCTGTAAAGATAGTGCCTCCAAATCTTCAGCTCATCAACAATGACTGCCAACTACAAGTCATGGATAGGGTAATTTTTCTCATGAACCTTCAACTTCCTTGATGCATATGCAATCACCTTGCCCTCCTGCATCAATACTGCATCTAGCCCAACACGGGACGTATCACAATATAATGTATAAGATCCTGAACCTATGGGCAACACCGACGCTGTGGTCAAAGCACTCTTGAGCTTTTGAAAGCTCGCCTCACACTCGTCTGACAATCTGAACGGGGAACCCTTCTGGATCAACCTGGTCAAGGGGGCTGTTATAGATTAAAAACCCTTTACAAATTGACGGTAATAGCCCGCCAAACGCAAGAAACTCCTGATCTCCGTAGCTGAAGTGGGTCTAGGCCAGTTGTGAACTGTCTCAATCTTCTTAGGATCTACCTGAATGCCCTCTGCTGATACAACGTGCCCCAAGAAAGTGACTAAATCCAGCCAAACTCGCACTTTGAAAATGTAGCATATAACTGACTGGCTCTAAGAGTCTGAAGTATAATCCTAAGATGCTGCTCATGCTCCTCTCGACTGCGGGAGTAGATCAAGATATCATTAATAAACACGATCACAAAGGAGTCCAAATAAGGCTTGAACAATCGGTTCATCAAATACATGAATGCTGTTGGGGCTTTTGTCAACCCAAAAGACATCACCAGAAACTCATAATGCCCGTACCGAGTCCGAAAGGTTATCTTAGGGGCATCCGATGCCCTAATCCTCAACTGATGGTAGCCATATCTCAAATCAATCTTCGAAAACACCTTGGCACCCTGAAGCTGATCAAATAAGTCATCAATCATTGGCAATGGATACTTGTTCTTGATAGTGACTTTGTTCAACTGCCGATACTCTATGCACATCCTCATCGATCCATCCTTCTTCTTCCCTAACAATACAAGTGCACCCCAGGGTGAGATACTAAGTTAAATAAAGCCCTTATCAAGAAAATCTTGCAACTGTTCCTTTAATTCTTTCAACTCTGGCAGGTCCATATGGTATGGCAGAATAGAGATGGGCTGAGTGCCTGGAGCCAAATCAATACAAAAATCAATATCCATGTCGGGTGGCATCCCTGGTAGGTCTGCAAAAAATACCTCTGGAAACTCACGAACAACCGGTATTGAATCCATGGAAGGAATCTTCTTACTAGAATCGCAAACATAAGCCAAATAAGCTAGACACTCCTTCTTGACCATACGCCGAGCATGCATATAAGAGATAACCTTGCTGGTAGAATGGCTAGGAGTCCCTCTCCACTCTAATCGAGGCAACCCCGGCAAGGCTAAGGTCACCGTCTTAGCATGACAGTCCAATATAGCGTGATAAGGTGACAGCCAATCCATACCCAAGATAACATTAAAATAGACCATATCGAGAAGTAGAAGATCTACACTTGTCTCAAGACTCACAATGGTGACCACACACGAACGATAAACACGATCTAAAATAATAACATCTCCCACAGGTATGGACACATATACAGCAGCAATCAAAGAATCACGAGGCACAACCAAATATGAAGCAAAATAGGATTATACGTAGGAATGAGTAGAACTCGGGTAAAATAGAACTGAAGCATCTCTACTGCAAACTGAAATAGTACTTGTGATAACAGCGTCAGATGACTCAGCCTCAAGCCTGGCTGGAAAAGCATAACATTGAGGTTGGGCCCCACCACTCTGAACTATATCTCTAGGATGAGCCCTAACTGGCTGGCCTCCACCTCTAGCGGCCTGACCTTCACCTCTAATGGCCTGACCTCCACCTCTAACTGGTTGATTGGGTAGTGAAGCACCCGGTGCTGGGACCATGGCACAAGAACCCTGATGTTGTGAGCTACTTGATGCCCGAGGGCAAAATCTAGCAATGTGCCTCGGATCACCACAAGTATAACGGGACCTCGGCTGATGTGGCTGCTGACCCTCAAACTGACCATGTCGACCTGAGTAACCAGCCTAAAAACTCTAGAGCGCAGGTGCACTAATAGGAGCTGGTGGTGCACTATAGGCTAGATGATCGGAATAAGGCATATGAGGCCACCACCACCTGATGCACCATGGGATACCTGGAGTGTTGAATGAAATGGCCTGGGAGGATGGCCTCTACCAAAAGTACCCCTGCCTCCAGATGAGGCACCGCTAAACCCCCCGGAATGAGGTGGTCTCTTGTCAGACCCCTGACCTTCCTGAGCAAAAACCATCTCGACTCGCCAGGCGACATTGGCAGTCGCCTGAAAAGAAATCTCACTCCTAGTCTCCTTAGCGATCTGCAATCTGATAGGCTAAGCAAGTCCGTCAATAAACCTCCTCACCCTCTCTCGCTCTCGGTAGGAAGCAGAAGAAGAGCATGACGGGCCGAATTCACAAAACGGGTCTCATACTGAGTAACAGTTATACTGCCCTACTGGAGATGCTCTAACTGACGGCGAAGCTCCTCTCTCAATGTGATAGGCAGAAACTTCTCTAGAAAGAGCTGAGAGAACTGGTCCCAAGTAAGAGAAGGCAATCCAACTGGTCTAGTCAACAAATAATCTTTCCACCATTTCTTGGCCGAACCTGACATCTGAAATGCAGCAAAATCGACCCCATTGGTCTCCACTACACCCATGTTTTGTAGCACCTCATGACAGTTATCAAGATACTCCTGGGGATCCTCTGAAGGAGCACCACTTAAGTGAACTGGGAAGAGCTTGGTAAACCTGTCCAATCTCCATAAAGCTTCAAAAGACATAGCTGACCCATCGCCGGCCTGTGCCGCAACAACCAGCTAAACTACTCCGACTGGATGAGCTGCTGGAGTCTGATACTGGGGAGCCACCTACTCCCGGGTGTGGGTAGCAGGAGCCTGTGCTCCTCCTCCAGCCTGAGAGACGGCTGGTGCCATGAGGAATGCTCCAGACTGGGCCACACTCTCCATAAAGCCCACCAAACGGACCAAAGCATCCTGAAGCACTGGGGTAGTAATGAACCTCTCCAGGACCTGAGCTGGTCCGAAAGGCATAGCCTGGGCTGGAACTTCCTCATCAAACTCAACCCGAGGCTCCACCGTTGGTGCTGCTACGCGAGCCCCAGGCTGAGCTCTGCCCCTGCCTAGGCCTCTGGCACGACCTCAACCTCGACCCCTTCCCCTTGTAGGAGCTTCCATTGGAGGCTCTGGCTGCTGCTCAGCTGAAGATGCGGTACGTGTTCTCGCCATCTGCGAGATAATAAGAGTAGAAGAGTTCTATCAACAATGAGAAAACAAAACTGCATGACAGAGAAGAATTGAAGTGAAATCTGTTCCTACACTTCATAGCCTCCGGAAGATAAGTACAGATGTCTCCGAACTGATCCTCCAGACTCTACTAAGCATGCTCGTGAATTGTGTGACCTAGGAAACCTATTGCTCTGATACCAACTTGTCACGACCCAGAATTCCCACCGTCGGGAACGTGATGGCCCCTAACATCCCACTTGCTAGGCAAGTCGACGTTAGAGAATTATTAAGCCAATCCTTATTCAATTTGGTAAATAAAAGCAAGGAAGCTAAAATGAAATATAGTGAGTGCGGAATAATATAACAACTTTATTAATTACTACCACCCGGATCTGGAGTCACAATTCATGAACTTCTAGGATTTACTACAATTAAAAGTTTGAAAGAAATACAACTGTTTGAATAAAAGAAACAGTAAAAAAAATTAAAAAGATAGATGAGGACTTCAAGGTCTGTGAACGCCAATAGATATACCTTGAGTCACCGATGAACCAGTCTGAGCTGCTACGCCTCTCGATCAGCTAGGACCAATTCCAAAATCTGCACAAGAAGTGTAGAGTGCAGTATCAGTGTAAACGACCCCATGTACTGGTAAGTGTCGAGCCTAACCTCGACGAAGTAGTGACGAGGCTATGATAAGACACCTACATGACAAACCTGTTCAATTTAACAGTATATGTACAAATAACAACTAAATATGCACTATTGGGAGAGGGAAACATGCTGAGGGGAATATGAGATAGAGAACTACAGCAGAATGGTAACTTGAATAGCCAATATACTACGAACCAACAAGAACAAGTAAACACAGTAAAGAAAAAAAGCACGGCGTCACCCTCCGTTCTTCTACTCTCAACCTCACCATAAAATCAATAGAAACGGCACGACATCACCCTTCATGTATTAACTCTCACAATATGGCACGGCATCACCCTTCATGCATTAGTACTCATAATATGGCATGACATCACCCATCGTGCATTAACACTCATAATATAGAACGGAATCATCATTCATGCCTTAACACTCTGCCTTACCACAATGCAATGAACAAATAACAACAGGGAGATAGAATAACAAGTACAAGCCTTACTTCAACATTTGGTTCCACAATATCAACCTCAACTTTTGAATGAATACTCAATTATCACCAGAAGATCCGTAAACATGATAAGAACGATCAATTTAACAATACTAGTCTAAACACGGATAACATGAATAAAGAAAGCTATAATTGTAAGAAACCAAGCCCCGCCCGCATGCTTTAACCTGACTACAACGCATAAGTACTTGTCACCAAACATATACGTTGTTTCCCAATATTTAAACATGTAGCAAATAGACAAACAAGTCATATTCCCTCAAGTCAAGGTTAACCACAATATTTACCTCGCTCCAAAGGGCACTCAATGCTCAATTACCACTTTTCCTCCAGAATCCACCTCCAAACCAATCATATCTATCCACAAACAACTCAATAATATCAAATATTGCTAAAGAAATCAATTACAATGCATAAATTTAGATTCCCCAAACTTTTCTCCAAAATGTCTAAAATCAACCTCGGGCCCGCTTGGTCAAAACCTGAGGTTCGAACAAAAATTCATTCACCCATTCACCCCCAAGCCCGATTATGTAATTAGTTTTAGAATTTGACCCCAAATTGAGATTTAAATCCCCAATTTGCAAAAACCCCCAATCCTTCTTAAATCCCTAGTTTTCTACCATGAAAGAACAAAGATTACGGCTAGGAATTTAATGGGTGATGTTAGAAATGGAAGAAAATGAGTTAAACAGCACAAACCTATGAATTGGCTTTGAGATTTCTCTTCAAAATCGTACCTAGGCCGAGCTCTAATGGAGAGTTTATGAAAAATGGGTAAAATCCCGTTTTGGTTCTGTTTTAAGGTCTGGGCATAAGGCCTTCTTCGCGTTCGCGAAGGGCCTGCCGTGTTCGCGATGTGCAGCAGCCCGAGTGGCTTTCGTGTTCGCGAAGGCTGTTCCCCCCTGGCCTTCGCGTTCGTGTAGAAGAATGACTGACCCCTCCCCCAGGTCCCTAAAGCTTCACGTTCGCGAAGGGTAAGGCCCCCATCACTCTGTGTTCGTGACCCAGCCTTCGCGTTCACGAAGAAGAAAAACATCCCCAGCCCAGTTCACTTTTCGCGTTCGCGAGAGTACCTTCGCGAATGCGAAAAAGAACACACCAGATATCAGCTGAAGCAGAAAAAAACAGATTTCTAAGTGCAAAAAGCTTTCGTAGCCTATCCGAAACTTACCCGAGCCCTCGAGGCTCCAAGCCAATTATGCACACAAGTCCAAAAACCTCATACTAACTCGCTCGCGTGAACAAAACACTAAAATAATGCCTAGAACTACGAATCGGACACCAAATCAGATGAAATTTTCAAGAAAACTTTAAAACTTCTATTTTCACAACCGAACGTCCGAATCATGTCAAGTCAACTACGTTTCGCATCAAATTCGATAGACAAGTCATAAATATTATAGTGGACCTCTACTAGGCTCCGGAACCAAAATACGGACCTGGTATTAACAATACCAAGGATCAGTCAATTTTTAAGAACCATTAAACTTTCGGACTTTTAATTTTCAACAAAAATTCATAACTTGTGCTAGGGACCTCCGAATTCGATTCCGGGCATACGCTCAGGTCCCACATTACGATACGGACCCTCCGGGACCGTCAAAATATGGATCCGAGTTTATTTTCTCAAAACATTGATCAAAGTCAACTTAAATGAATTTATAAGGCAAAATTCTTATTTTTGTCAGTTTTTAACATATAAGCCTTCCGGAAGAACACCCGGACACCGCATGCAAATTGAGGAAGGCTAAAATGAGGTTTTTGAGACCTCGAAATACAAAATTAAGTTTTATAATATAAGATGACCTATCGGGTCATCACAAAATTACACTTGAGAAAAATAAACTAGTTGCAAACATAAAAACAATGATAACTTTTATTGTAGCTTCATTTCCCAGTAAGATCATTAGTTATTCAGTCAATATCCTCAAAGAAGTCTTCAGCTTCTAAATGAGTAATATTTGCTAAGCCTCCAAAATCATCATCTTTATATGCAAGATGTGCCTCAGAATTATATTTATTTGAGGGACCTGCTTCATCATCATTATTTTGAAAGGTCAAGTGTGCCGCCACATTATTTTCTTTCTTTCTAAGGAGGCTTGATAAAGTTTGACAAAATGATCTGGTGTACGACAAATGCGTGCCCAATGACCTTTCATACCACATCAGTGACACATACTAATTTTACCTTTTGAAGGATTAATTTGAGAACCCTTATTGTTCTCCTGTTTATTTCTACCATAATGACGATAATTGTTGCGTCCCCTGCCACGTCCATGTATACGACTATGTCCACGGCCACGGTAATTATATTTTTTTTCATACTTATCATATGCTGCTACAGCATTCACTTATGCGAATGGAGCTGACCCAGTGGGACGGGCTTCATGATGTTTCATTAATAGAGTATTATTCTGCTCTGCCACAAGTAGGCATGTGATTAACTCAGAATATTTCTTAAAAGCTTTTTTATGGTATTGCTGTTGTAGCACCACATCTGAAGCATGAAAAGTAGATAATATGTTTTCTAATAAGTCCTAATTTGTAATAGTGTCTCCACATAATTGTAATAGAGAACTTACTTTAAAGATAGAAGAATTATACTCACTTGCAGTTTTAGAGTCTTGCAACCTTAAATGTATCCACTCATACCGAGATTTCAGTAATACCGTAAGTTTTAGGTGGTCATATCGATCCTTAAAATTAATCCATAATTCAAGTGGATCTTTTACGGTTAAATATTCAGTTTTTAACCCTTCATGTAGATGACGACGAAGGAAAATCATGGCCTTCGCTTTATCCTGATTTGATGCTTCATTTCCTTGTATAATAGTAAGGTGAATTTTAGCATCAAGGACCCATGATAAATAATTCTTCCCGGTAATGTCTAGTGCCACGAATTCAAGCTTCGACAAATTTGACCTATTGAAACTAATCACAAAAGTAAATGGGTTAGAAAGAATAAAAATAATTTTCAATGAAAATATACTTGTAAAAAAAATCAGACACCTAATTAAGAAGTTGATCACTTCAAATATGTAGTATAAAAAAATAGAGGTGTAAGTAACATATAATATATATGTCAAATAAACAAGAATTATGGAGTATATGAAGAAACACAAAGAGATATATTCAGTATGGTAAAAGAAATGCAATTTATTGTAAACGGGGATTTGAGGAATAACCTTATACGGCGAGTGAATGTATTCAATTATTACTTTCCACCAATTGTAAAGTAATTTAAACTAGTATGTACAATTATTACTTTGTCACCTTGGTTATCACTATTTTATTTTTGTAAAATGTCTTCAAGATAAGTTTTTCTCTACGCAAGTCCACACATATGTCATGACCCAAAATCCCACCACAGGCGTGGTGATGGTACTTAGTCTCTAAGACTAGGTAAGCCGATTAAAATTACAATTCAAGCCTTTTTTAAAAAAATATATAATTTAATATAACCTCCCAAGACTTGTAATACTGAGTCACGAACTCTAACTGAGTACATGCAGTGATCCCCAAGGATCGAATATACAATACTGTTCGAATAAGAGTGGACAGTACAATAAAATTGGAAAGACCCTGGGGACTGCAACGACCAAGCAGCCCTACCTTGAATCCTTGCTATCACACTCTAATCTCTGTCCGAATCTGATATCTCCAATACATGGCTTTGCACAAAAATGTGCAGAAGTATAGTATGAGTACACCACAGTCGGTACCCGATAAGTATCAAGACTAACCTCAGTGGAGTAGTGACGAGGTACAGTCAAGAGACTCACTAGTTAGAAATCTGTGCAATATAGCATACAAAATATAGAAAACAAATAGCAGTGATAGCAACACCAATCAACTAGTGATTTAAAAAGCAAGGTAATAGGAACACCATAACTATTGCTCAAACGAATAATAACCACAGGTACAACCAATTAATCAAGTCTTTCAACATATACATCTTTTATCTATAAGTTTTTCAATAAAAGTCTCTAGAATATAATCCTTTTCAATAAATATCTTTCCATTATAATTCTTTCAAATAAATATCTTTTGAATATAATTCTTTCAAATAAATATCTTCCGAATATAATTCTTTCAAGTAAATATCTTCCGAATATATTTATTTCAAGTAAATATTTTTCAAATATAATTCTTTGAAGTAAATATCTTTCAAATATACTTCTTTCAAGTAAATATCTTTTTAATATAATTCTTTTAAATAAATATCTTTCTAATATAATGCTTTCAAATAAAAGTCATCATGTGACACCTCATTTAACTTTCCTGGCGTGAGAAATATATTCAACGTATCACATCAAATGGCACGGCAATACCTTCATACACTTGTCTCATTCTCACCCAATAATATATATATAGTTCAAATCAATTGGCACAACAACACCCTTCGTACATTTATATCTTTCTCACCGTGCATATATATAACAGTACCAACTAGGTGGGAGAAATACCAATAATGATAAAAGAAATAAAGTGGAGACACACACGAAGCAACAATGACTACAAGTCACATAGAAAACATAGGTGCACAATAACATCTCAAGATAAAGACATGAATGTATATACAACAAAACAATATCACAATATAATGTATGTCTCTCGTCCTCATCTACACGGAAATACCCTTCGTGCCATGAATATAAGATAATATAAAAATAATGGCACGGCATCACCCTTCGTGCTTTTACTCATATCCTCACCTGATAATATAAATGAAATGGTACAGCATTACCCTTCGTTCTTTACACTCTCAATGGCACAGTATCACCCTTCATGCTTTACACTCTCAAATGGCACGGCATCACCCTCCGTGCTTTACACTCTCCCTCACATGATAATATAATTCAAACGGCACGGCATCACCCTTCGTGCTTTACACTCTCAAATGGCACGGCATCACCCTCCGTGCTTTACACTCTCCCTCACATGATAATATAATTCAAACGGCACGGCATCACCCTTCGTGCTTTACACTCTCAAACGGCATGGCATCACCCTTTGTGCTTTACACTCTTCCTTACCAAGCACATGTATATCATTAACAAGCAAGGTAGGAAGCATAAATAACATCAAGGAGAGTATTTAAACTACAACACAATACAACAATTCATATCACAATTTTCCACTGACCACAACCAAATTCCAAATATATAGCAGAATCAATAAATTTCTCAACAAATGGCCCAAGGCTCCACACAACGTATATGAAACCTCAAAACAATCAATAGAGATGGAAAATACTTAGTATAAGGCAACACCTTCATTAATATAAATTCTTAATAATTATATAATCACCTCTTCTTAAGCTTATTTAATTAATTATTTACAGATGAAAAATTAAAATTAATTTCCAAGAAATACCAAATCATCAATTCACGAAATCCATATAAATATACAAGTAATAATCACATCAAATTGTCATATAAAAATAAATTCAACAAACACGAATTGAGGCATGGAAAAATAGATGATTTAATAAATGCCAACAATTATTCTATTTACTACACAATATGCCTAAAGACCTTAACCCAATATATTTTGCACATATAAGCCCGAGTACGTACTCGTCACCTCGCGTACACGGCTTTTCATATTTCACAAATGGTACATAAGACTCGATGCCTAAGGGGTAATTCGCCCACTCAAGGTTAGGCAGGATACTTACCTTTTTGAAGTTAGGCCGTTATTCCAAAATTACTTTCTTTCTTGAATTTACCTCCGGATAGCTCAAATCTATCCAAATTAATTGTATAACTTCATTAAAATCGATCGGAAACAACTCCGGATAATAAAACTTTGACTTAAAATTCTATTCTAAAAAGTCCACCAAAGTCAACGCGGGATTCGCCTCTCGGAACCCAACATAGTTTTTACGAAATCCGAACACCCATTCCGATACGAGTTCAACCATACCAATTTTATCGAATTCCAATAAAAAATCGTCCTCCAAATCTTGAATTTTTCGTTTTTGAAAGGTTTTACAAAAATCCCAATTTTCTCCATTAAAACTTGAATTAAATGATGAATGTAGCCATGGATTCATGAAATATAACCACTTTAAGGTATAGAATACTTATGTAGATGATCTTCTTGAAAAACCTACGAAGAATCGCTCAAAACCGAGCTCTACAACTCCAAAAATGATAAAAATGGCTAATGGCTAACCCTCGAAATAGAGTACTTTTATGTTCTGCCCAGGAATTTGTACACCGCGATCGCGGAAGAACTAATGCGATCGCGAAGAAGAAAATGGCTACTGCCTCAAAATGTACTATGCGATCATGGAATGATACATGCAATCACGTAGAAGAAATGACACTACCCACAAAAGGGCTCTACGCTAACGCGGTAGGAGGGAGTGCGAACGCGATGAAGTAACATTCAAAGGTTCACGATCGCGAACCTTACTGTGTGAATGCGGAGAAGAAAAAGACACACTTCCGCGATCGCGGACTGACCTATGCAAATGCAAAGAAGGAAATGTTCAGTCCCCCAAACAGCCTTCGCGATCGCGCCTTCACCCACGCGATCGCATAGAAGGGAACACCGGATATCAGAACAACCATCCAAAACAAGAGAAAATGACCCGTAGCCCATCCAAAACACACCCGAAACCCTCGGGACCTTAACCAAATATACCAACACATCCCAAAATACAATACAAACTTAGTCGATGCTTCGAACCACATCAAACAAAGCTGCAATTACGAATCACGCATTGAATCGAATTATGAGTATTCAAATCTTCCAACTAGTATATTGTGCGCCGAAACATATCAAATCAATCCAAAATGACTTTAAATTTTGCATACAAGTCATAAATGACGTAGTGGACCTATTCCAATTTCCAGAATCAAAATCCGACCTCGTTATCAAAAATTCAACCTTCGGTCGAACATTCCAAAAATCTTCTATTTTCCAACTTTCGCCAAAATGCGTTGAATTGTCCTACGGACTTCCAAATCTAAATACGAACATACGCCTAAGTCCGAAATTGTCATACGAAGCTATTTACACCATCAAAATTCTATTTTGGGTTCGTTTGCTCAAAAGTCAACTCTACGGTCAACTCTTTCCATTTAAGCTTCAAAATGAGAATTGTTCTTTAAATTTAATTCTGAATCTTTCGAAAATCAAACTCGACCACACCCGCGGGTAATAATACATATTATGAAGCTGCTTGAGACCTTAAGTCACTGAATGGAGCCTAAATTCTTAAAACAACAAGTCGGATTGTTACATTCTCTACCTCTTGAACATACGTTCGTCCTCGAACGTGCCAAGAATCTTTCTGAGGACATTAAATTATTGAGTGTATTCTTACACACATACTCGAGGGTGATTCTATTTTTCGCAATTTAACATGGGTCCGACAACACCATCTCAATTGAGATTATTTCTTTTATCCATACTTATAAACTTTAAAACCAATTTCTTACACTCCAAACATTTTCAAAAGGCCCAATTTTCACATCAACGCACGGTATTAGTCTCAACTGGCTATAGCAACTCGTGCCTACGCACACATCAAATTTCTTGATAGTGTTGAAGTACTTTGAAATTTTTCCTGGGTGTTACATTCTTCCCCACTTAGGATCATTCGCCCTTGAATGAGAAGTAGAGTCCGCCCTCAAACACATGACATAACTTATCTCTTCTTTCGCACATCTCAATCCCCAAAATTTTACTAACTCCCAAATTTTAAGAAATTTTGGCAGAGTCTTCCCTGTAAATGAGGCCTATCCACCTGCCAGAGTAATACCAAAATAACTCCTAACAACACATCCTCAACCCAAAAAAGCACCACAATGTATATATCGATAACACTAATCTCAGCATTATAAGTACTGCATTATCATAATGATATCAGGAAATGAAGCACATCATATGTATGCTCATCACCACATCTCTGGTCTTAATAGTTGTTTATAATCGATTACCACATCTCCAATTAACCTCATATTAACCAAAACCTCGTTTCGAATTTTCACAACACTAACAACAAAATGTGAGGCATGAAGACCTCATAACTATATACCCGACTTAACGAGTCACATTTAACGCCGCCTGGGCACTCACCTCGTGGGCTAAAACTCAATATGTTTCTCACAACTATGGATAAATATGCACAAAAACACATAAAAGAATTATCAAATAAGCCTAAAAGGCATGACTCCTTATTAATACTATAGGTGGGTTGCTCTGATGGTAAACACCCTCCACTTCCAACCAAGAGGTTGTGAGTTCGAGTCACCCCAAGAGCAAGGTGTGGGGAGTTCTTGGAGGGAAGGATGCCGAGGGTCATTTGGAAACAGCCTCTCTACCCCAGGGTAGGGGTAAGGTCTGCGTACACACTACCCTCCCCAGACCCCACTAGTGGGATTATACTGGGTTGTTGTTGTTGTTGTTGTACAAATTTTAATTTAACAAAAGGAGAATTTAAACTCATAAGTTTTTCACCACAAGGACCTCGTCCTTATATAATTTTCATCGCTGCTTACAGCCCAGTTTAATTATTTCACACCATATAAAAAAATGCGAGGATCTCATCCTCAACTTCGAATCACAAGTATTTTTGCATATTGTGCCAACTAAAATTTTCAATTTCCTTTCTTTCTTCTTTTCAATAAATTTCGTAAACAATTTCCACAACACATAATGAACCCCCATACCGGTAGGGCATATACTTCATAAAATTGTATCAATTATCCCGAAATCGCATCAAAACCCATTGTAGTAAGTAATAAGAAGTCACATTTTGGACTCATACCCCACAATAATGTACAAAACAAAATGATACACATGGGATAACACCATAAAATCTCCCAACAAGGATAAATATGGGAGTGGAGTACAAATTCACTAATCCACCATATAAGGAGCGTGAAAGCAGTTCTCACCTCGATAATCAGAATCGAATCAAAATAAGAATAATGCTCCTTTTATTTTAAATTGATTCATACCTGTAACGACACTATCTGCTGTATCGGCCTCAGCCAAATCATAGCAATTATATCAACGGGTCAGGCCTCCACCTTTTAGGCGTCTCTACCCGTCTGTCCTCCACCCCTAACTGGTTATGCACGTGGAGTATTAACTGGAATAAAGCTTGATTGCTCTGATGAAATCCACCCCTCCAAAGTCTGGGACAATTTCTCTTCATGTGTCTAGTATCACCACACTCATAACAACCCATCTGAGGCTGCAGCTGCTGGTACTGAGTCTGTGCTGGATAACTGAAATAACCACTGTAAGAACCACATTCCTATGGTACACTAAAGTATTAACTGGAACACTACGAGTATTTTGAATTGTAGACTGGGATGACCGATTTCCCGAGCCTCCGCCATGATGAGTCATAGCTACAGAGTTGAATCCACTAAATCCTCCAAAGTTCTGAAACCTTTTGGCCTCCTTTTCCTCACTTCGAACATGTTCTAACATCCTAGCAATTTGTACTACTTGCTGAAATGAATGTCAGTCTGCAACTCTAGATCCATACATATTTTAAAATCATAATCGAGCCCTTCAATGAATATGCAGACTTGCTTTCTAACTGTACAAATTAAGGTAGGTGCATGGCGGGATAACTCACTGAACTTGATAGCATATTCTGACACCGTCATGGTACCCTGATACAACCGTTCAAACTCTATGTGCCACACGTCCCGGAGAGTCTGGGGATAACCCCTTTCAAAAACATCTCCGAAAATTGGGCCCAGGTTGGTGGCATTGCACCGGCTAGTCTACCTTTTTCATAAACTTGCCACCACTGATACGCTGCTCCTGATAGTAGAAATATAGTAAAGGCAACTCCACTCACTTCCACAATACCCATGGTACGGAGAATACGATGGCATGTTTCTAGAAATCCCTGGGCATTCTCGGTAGTTGTGCCACCAAAAGTAGGTGGACTATACCTCTTTAATCTCTCATGTCTCTTTTGTTCCTCTTCTAATGTCTCTGGGCTGAACCAGAATAATAGGTTGTACCGGCACCACACCCAGAACCTGACCAATGTAGACCTGTTGCTCTATAATACGAGCGGTGGGAGTTTGAGCTCCTCCCCCAATCTGTGAAATATTTGGTGCAACGGAGATCAATTCTGCCTGAGTTAATATACCAAACATGTTCAGGAACTGTGCTAAATTCTCCTGAAGTCTGAGGGTAACAACAAGTGCTTTCGGTACATGTCCCCCAACTGAAGCTACTGGTGGCTCCTCAATTATTACTCTGACAGGTGTTGTAGCTGTGAGACGTGCCCTTCCTCATCCTCTACCTCAGCTTCTACCTCTTGCAGCTCTAGCAGTATGCGCGGGTGTTTGCTCAATTGACCTGGTAGCACGTGTCCTCACAATTTGTGAGAGAATAGAGATACATAGGCACGAATTCCAAAATCAACAAATTCCGCACGACAGGAATGAAAGGATTGGAAATTTCCTAATAGTTCTATAGTCTCTCGAAGATAAGTACAGACGTTTCCGTACTGATCTACAAGATTCTACTAGACTCGTTCGTGACTCATAGATGTCACGACCCGAAATTCCCACCGTCGGGACCGTGATGGCGCCTAACATTTCACTTGCTCGGAAAGCTAATGTTAGAACCATTTATCCTTTTTAAGAACTTAAATTTAATTAATGAAGAAGAACTGATTTAACTGCAATAATCCAAATATAAATACGGAAGCTAAAATCGTAAAAACATCTGTTACAAATCTCTGAACCCGGTGTCACAAGTGCACGAGCTTCTAGAGTATTACATACAAGGGTTTGAAATAAATACAAAGTTGTATGAAGGAGCTGTGGGCGCTGAACAGTTGTACCTCAAGTCTCCGCAAGTTGTCCAATCCAAGCTCTCTAGTAATCGCCGCTGGAACCGACTCCAAAATCTATACAGTGTGCAAAGTGTAGTATCTGTACAACTGACCCCATGTACTGGTAAGTGTCGAGCCTAACCTCGATGAAGTAGTGACGAGGTTAAGGCGGGTCACCTACACTACAACCTAAACGCAGTATATAATAATGACAGAAAATGGGAATAATAAACAGAATTAAACAACCAACAGAAAATAATAACCAAGCCTTAAGAATAAACCAGTGTCTTCCAGAATTACCAATCTTTAATAATTCATATATAAATACCGAAAAAACCGACACAACTCAAGAAATGGAAACACATAGGTTGTTGCGACGCACAACCCGATCCTACTAGACAACACAAATTCCTCCCGTATTTCACCATAACGATATCAACAACAGTAAATAATATATATATATATATATATATATATAT
>AWOL01S0022649.1:19511-36138 GCA_000715115.1 Nicotiana otophora
GTAAATAATATATATATATATATATATATATATATATATTGCGGTACGCAACCCGATCCCACCATATGTCAATATCAGTATCATAATTGTCACGACCCAAAATTTCACCCGCCGTGATGGCGCCTATCTTAATACTAGGCAAGCCGACAATCTCAATAAAACTACATGTCTTTTAAATTTGAAAACATAACGATTTAATTTAGTGGAAGAAGTCTCACAAGTATAAATATAATTACTCCCAAAACCCAGTGTCACTGAGTACATGAGCATCTAATATAATTACAAGTCTGGAAAATACAGTCTATAACAGTCTGAGACCAAATACAGTAAACAAGGAGATAGGGAAGGAGAGACAAGGTCTGCGCAATACGGCAGCTACCTCAGAATCTATGAAAAATAAACCGTGCGAAAGAATCAACACCCTCTATGTCTAGAAGCACCTGGATCTACACACGAAGTGCAGGGTGTAGTATGAATACAACCAACTCAGCAAGTAACAATAATAACTAAGGAACTGAAGGTAGTGACGAGCTACACAGTTAAAGTTCACTTTCAGTAATTCCAGCAAAGAATAGACATGCTTTCAAATCCAGCAGTTTAACACAAATCAATTTTAATACAGTTCATGTTCATGTAATCCGGATATAGAATCTTTTAGAGAATTTCACAGCAATGACAGATAGCAACTAAATGCAACAACAAATAAAAAGGGATTACAACCTCTTAGGGAAACAATCACTAAACTTGTCACAACAGCTCAACCACTCGGCTCTCAGCGCTCAACACTCACACTCAATGGGTACCCGCACTCACTGGGGGATGTACAGACTCCGGAGAGGATCCTACAGCCCAAGCGCCATAATTCACACGGACAACTCACATGTTGCACGGACAACTCACGTGCTATAATATCCTGCACAGACAACTCATGTGCCATAGTATTCTTATCTCACCGACAGGCCCTCGGCCTTACTCAGTCCTCAACCTCTATTGTCTCTCGGGCTCGTGAAAATCACAAAGATCAGCCAAAAACAAAGATAACGTAGTAAATCAACAAATATCAAGAAAGACTGAGGTATGATGCACAGGTAAAATCATGACTGAGTACAAGACAACAACTAGCAAATAATTCAATAAGTGTGCGACCTCTATGGGTCCCAACAGTACCACCACACAGCCTGAGCATGAATTTTAACATGATTTACAGTCAAATTTATTCAACACAAAGAGAGCATATAGCTAACAACAAGTTATTCAAATTTACAGTTTCCCGGGACGGACCAAGTCACAATCCCTTCGGTGCATGCCCACACGCCCATCACCT
This sequence comes from Nicotiana otophora, assembly GCA_000715115.1. Taxonomy (NCBI): domain Eukaryota; kingdom Viridiplantae; phylum Streptophyta; class Magnoliopsida; order Solanales; family Solanaceae; genus Nicotiana; species Nicotiana otophora. Next base: position 20,836 of record AWOL01S0022649.1, read on the forward strand.
AGCATGTGCGTTACCTCCAAAATAATCTCATGACACAAAAATCCGGGGTTTCATACCCTCATGACTAGATTTATAACTGTTACTTACTTCAAAACGTGAAATTCTTTACTCTTCTATGCCTTTGCCTCGCAAATCGGCCTCCGAATGCCTCAAATCTAGTCACAAATAATTCGTTTCACTCAATATAATTTATTGGAATTATTCCATAAGAAAATACTAATTTTTCATAAAAATCCGAAATTTAGCTCAAAAATCGCCCGTGGGGCCCACATGTCGGAAACCCAACAAAATTTACAAAATCCAAAATCCCATTCAACCACGAGTCTACCCATACCAATTTTACCAAAATTCGACCTCAACTCGACCATCAAATCTACAAATCGTATTTCCATATTTCTAAGTTCAAATCTCCGATTTACACCTCAAAATCATGTAATCTAGTCGAATTATTTGATGATAATTAAATATTATGGAGTAGAAATGATCACAAGGGACTTACCTCAAGTTGTTCTTGAAAATTTATCAAAATTCGCCTCTCCCCAAGCTCCAATTTGTCAAAAATGGCGAATGGGACGAAGTCCCCTTCTTTATAATTCTACCCAGAAAACCCTCGGTACTGCCTCGATCTTGGCCTTCAATCGGGGTCCTCGATCCTGGCTTCGATCATGGCCCTCGATCCTGCCTTTGATCGTGGTTTCGATCCTAGCTTCGATCATGGCCCTCGACCCTGCCTTCGATCGTGGCTTCGATCCTAGCTTCGATCAAGGCCCTCGACCCTGCCTTCGATCGTGGCTTCGATCCTGGGCTCGATCATGGACCTCGCCCTGCCTTCGATCGTGGCTTCTATCCTGGGCTCGATCATGTCCCTATTATGGGCACGATTGTAGGAGAAGGAACTTGCAGCATAAGGAAATTGCAGCAGCTATTTTAGTCCACCTTTTGATCCGTTAACCATCCAAGACTCAACCGAGGCCTTCGGTACCTCAACCAAATATACCAACAAATCCTAAAACATCATACGAACTTAGTCGAGTCTTCAAATCACATCCAACAACACTAAAAACATGAATCACACATAGATTCAAGCCTAATGAACATCGAAACTTTTCATTTCTACAAACAATGTCGAAACCTATCAAATCACGTCTGATTGACCTCAAATTTTGCAAACAAGTCATAAATGACATAACAGACCTATTAAAATTTTCAGAATTGGATTTCGACCCCGATATCAAAAAGTCAACTCCCAGGTCAAACTTCCCAAAAATTCAACTTTCGGCATTTCAAACCTAATTCCTCTACGGACCTGCACAAATATTTCCAGACACGCTTCTAAGCCCAAAATCTCCATACAGAGCTATTGGAATCATAAAAATTCAGATCCAAGGTCGTTTACACATAAGTCCACATCCAGTCAACTTTTCTAACTTAAACTTTCAAATTATGAGACTAAGTGTCTTATTTCACACTGAATTTCTTCCGGACCCGAACCAACTAACCCGATAAGTCATAAATCAATTGTAAGAAATAAATTGAGCAGTAAATGGGGGAATAGGGTTATAATATTCAAAACGACCGGCCGGGTCGTTACATTCTCCCCTTCTTAAACAAACGTTCGTCCTCGAACGGATTTAGAATAATACTTGGAGTCTCAAATAAGTGTGGATATTTGTTCCGCATCTCCTGCTCAATCCCCCAAGTAGCTTCTCCGACTGGCTGGCCTCTCCACTGTACCTTCACTGATAATATGTTCTTTGACCTCAGCTTTTGAACTTGCCGGTGTAAAATAGCCACCGGCTCCACATCATAAGTCAAATTACCGTCCAGTTGTACTGTACTGAAATCCAGAATATGATACGGATCCCCGACATACTTTCAGAGCATGGATACATGGAACACTGATGAACACCTGATATACTAGGTGGCAAGGCAAGTTCATAAGCCACCTCTCCAATCTTTTTAAGTATCTCAAAAGGCCTAATATACTAAGGACTCAATTTTCCCTTCTTCCCGAACCTCAACACACCCTTCATGGGTGAAATTTTGAGTAGAACCTTCTCTCCAACCATGTTAAAAACATCACGAACCTTCCTGTCAGTATAACTCTTTTGTCTAGACTGCGTCGTGCGAAGCCGTTCCTGAATCACTTTAACCTTCTCTAAAGCATCCTGAACCAAGTCAGTACCTAATAGCCTAGCCTCACCCGGCTCAAACCAACCCATCAGAGACCGGCACCTCCTCCCATACAAAGCCTCATATGGAGCCATCTGAATGCTTGACTAGTAGCTATTATTATAAGCAAACTCCTCGAGTGGCTGAAATTGATCCCAAGAACCCCCAAAATCAATGACACAAGCGCATAAAATATCCTCTAATATCTAAATCGTGCGCTCGGATTGTCCGTCCATCTAAGGGTGAAATGTTGTACTCAACTGAACCTATGTGCCCAATTCTCGTTGCACTGCTCTCCAAAACTATAATGTAAACTGCGTGCCCCGATCTGAAATGATGGACACTGGCACACCATGTAGGCGAACAATCTCGCGAATATAAATCCCAGCCAACCGCTCTAAAGAATAATTAGTACCAACTGGAATAAAATGCGCAGATTTGGTCAACCGATCTACTATCACCCAAACAACATCAAAATTTCTCAAAGTCCATGGGAGACCAACTACGAAGTCCATGGTAATACGCTCTCACTTCCACTCCAGAATTTCAAGTCTCTGTAGTAATCCGTCCTGTCTCTGATGCTCGTACTTTACCTGTTGACAATTTAAACACCGAGCTACAAATCCAACAATATCTTTCTTTATTCGCCTCTACAAATAGTATTGCCTCAAATCCTGATACATCTTCACGGCACCTGGATGAATAGAGTACCGCGAACTGTGAGCTTCCTGGAGAATCAGCTCATGAAAACCATCTATATTAGGCACACATAGCTTGCCTTGCATCCGTAATATACCGTCATATCTAATAGTGACTTCCTTGGCATCACCATGCTGAACTGTGTCCTTAAGGACAAGCAGATGTGGATCATCATACTGGCGCTCTCTTATGTGATCATATAAATAAGATCGAGAAACCACACAAGCCAAAACTCGATCCGGCTCGGAAACATCCAATCTAACAAACTGGTTGGCCAAGGCCCGAACAGCCAATGCTAAAGGCCTCTCTGCTACCGGTAAGTTTGCTAAGCTACCCAAACTCTCCGCCTTACGATTCAAGGCATCGGCCACTACATTGGCCTTTCCGGGATGATAGAGAATGGTGATATCATAATCCTTAAGCAACTCTAACCCCCTTCGCTAGCGCAAATTAAGATCCTTCTATTTAAACAAATATTGTAGACTCTGATGATCGCTATATACCTCCCACTGGACACCGTACAAGTGATGCCGCCAAATTTTCAAGGCATGAACAATAGCAGCTAACTTAAGGTCGTGGACTGGATAATTCTTCTCATGTACCTTTAACTGTCTGGACGCATAGGAAATCACCTTACCGTCTTGCATCAGCACTGCACCGAGACCAATACGCGAAGCATCATAATACACAGTATAAGAATCTAACATGTAGGCAACACCAATACTGGAGTTGTAGTCAAAGCTGTTTTGAGCTTGTGGAAACTCTCTTCACACTCATCTGACCACCTGAACGGAGCACCTTTCTGGGTCAATTTAGTCATAGGAGATGCAATAGACGAGAAACCCCCATGAAGTGATGATAATAACCGACCAAGCCGAGAAAACTCCGAATTTCAGTAACTGAAGATGGCCTGGGCCAATTCTGAACTGCCTCTATTTTCTTCGGATCTACCTTAATTCCTTCACTGGACACTATTGTCCCATGAATGCCACCTAACTAAGCCAGAACTCACACCTAAAGAATTTGGCATAAAGTCTCTCCTCTCTCAGCCTCTGTAATGCAATACCCAAGTGTTGTGCATGCTCTTCCTGGCTACGTGAGTACACCAGAATATCATCAATAAATATTACGACAAATAATGAAGATATGGCTGGAATACACTATTCATCAAATGCATAAATGTTGCTGGGACATTGGTTAGCTCAAAAGACATCAAAATAAGTTCGTAGTGGCCATAACGAGTTATGAATGCCGTCTTTAGAATATTCGAATCCCAAATTTTCAACTGGTGATACCCCGATCTCAAATCAATTTTGGAGAACCCCCGCACTCCCTGAAGCTGGTCAAATAAGTCATCAATATGCGGCAAAGGATATTTATTCTTGATTGTAACTTTGTTTAACTGCCTATAATCAATGCATATCCGCATAGTACCATCTTTTTTCTTCACAAACAGAACCGGTGCACCCTAAGGTGACACACTATGCCTAATAAACCCCTTTTCAAGGTGTTCCTGAAGTTACTCTTTCAATTCTTTTAACTTAGCTAGTGCCATACGATACGGAGGAATAGAAATGGGCTGAGTGCCCTGCACCAAGTCAATACCGAAATCAATATCCCTGTCAGGTGGCATACCCGACAGGTCTGCATGAAATACATCCGGAAAGTCTCGCACGACCGGTACTGAATCAATAATAGGAGTATCTGCATCAACATCTCTTACAAAGGACAAATATGACAAACATCTCTTTCCCACCATACATTGGGCCTTCAAATAAGAAATTACCCTGCTAGGAATAAAATCTAGAGAACCTCTCTATTCAACCTTTGGCAACCCCGGCATCGTCAACGTCATGATTGTTTGCGTGACAACCCAGAATAGCATGACATGGAGACAACCAATCCATACCCAGGATTACATCAAAATCAACCATACCGAGTAATAAGAGATCAACTCTAGTCTCCAGTTCCCCAATAGGTACCACACACGACCGATACATACGGTCTACAATAATAATATCGCCCACCGGTGTAGACACACAAACAGATGAAACTAGGGACTCACAGGGCATGTCCAGATAATGAGCAAAATATGATTATATATATGAATAAGTGGAACCATGGTCAAATAAGATAGAATCCTCCATGTGGCACACTAAAACAATACTTGTGATCACTGCATCTGGGGCAACAGCATCTAGCCTGGCAGGAAAAGCATAGAATTTGGCCTGACCGCCACCTGACCGGCCTCCCCCTCTTGGGCGACCCCTAGCTGCCTGACCCCTACCCCAAGCTGGCTGGGAGGGGTGGTGCAACTGCTGGTGCTGATGTTGTCGGACGATAACTCTACTATATAGCCCCACTCAACAGCCTAGGACAATCTCTCTTGAAATGACCCAATTTTCCGTACTCGAAACAACCCCTCATCTGACTGAACTGCTGCTCCTGATAACCCAACGAATTACCTGTAGAAGCCTGAGCGAATGAGACATGATGAGAACTCTACGCTGGTAGTGCACTGAATAAAGACTGGCCTGAGTGAGCACTGTAAGAACCGTGGCTAGCTGATGCACCACGATGAGCTGGATGACCCGTCTGAGCATGTCTGTAAAAACGACCCCTACCATGGTAAAACTGACCCCCTGAAGGAACACCGCTGAAATCACCTGAACCACGAGGCCTCTTAACCTCCCTCTCAACCCATTCCTGACTGCGAACCATCTCAATCTAACGAGCAATGTCGACCACCTCGTCAAAAGTAGCACCAGACACTCTCTCTCTAGTCATGAGTAATAGTAGCTGAATAGTGAGGCCATCTATGAACCTCCTGATCCTTTCTCTGTCTGTGGGAATCAACCAGATAGCATAACAGGTCAATTCTGAAAAGCTTATCTCATACTGTGTCACGAACATATCAATCTGACGAAGTTGCTCGAACTGCCTGCGCAGCTCCTCTCTGCGGGACTGAAGCATGAATTTCTCTAGGAATAGACTGGAGAACTGCTGCCAGGTAAGGGGTGTTGCGCCGATCGGCCTACACTTCTCGTAAGCCTCCCACCATCTGAAGGCAGCCCCAGATAACTAAAGAGTAGTGAACGAGACCCCACTGGTCTCTAGAATATCCGCTGTCCGAAGCATCCGTTGACACTTATCCAGAAAACCCTGAGCATCCTCTAACTCAGCACCGCTGAATGGTGGAGGTCGAAGCCTCTCAAATCTCTCAAGTCTCCTCTGCTCATCATCTGCCATAACATGAACTACCGGGTCCTGAGCAGCTGCAATTAGCTGGGCTGGTAGTGCCCCCAGTATATGAAGTCCCTGTACTACCTGGTCTGGAGTACGGGAAACAGGGGTATGAGTACCTCCCCCGGCCTGAGAAGTGGTAGATGCGGCCTGAGCTGAAACCACCTGAGCAAGACCAGTGCAAACTGTCAATATCTAGGCCAAAGTCTCCTGAAGGCTTGGAATCTCAATAGGCACAGCTGCTGCTTGAGCTAGTCCTGTCGGCTTAGTTATATCTGGAATATGCTCCTGACCTGGATCAACTGGTGGTACTACAGGTGCGGGTCCAACTGTTGTACGAGCTACACCTCGACCTCTACCTCGTCCCCGGCCTTTACCACGACCCTGGCCTCTCATGGCCCTAAATGGTGGCACTGGTGGCTGACTGTTCTATCTGGTAGTACGTTTCCTTACCATCTGTGAGAGAATAGAATAACAGAAATTTAGTTTCCAGAATCAACAAATTCGCACGACGAAATACAAGAAAGTGAAATTTTCCTAAGGGTTCTGTTGCCTCTCGAAGAAAAGTACAGACGTCTCTGTACCGATCTGCAAGACTCTACTAAACCTGCTCATGACTCGTGAGACTTATGTAACCTAGGCTCTGATACCAACTTCTCACGACCCAAAATCTTACCCGTCATGATGGTGCCTATCTCAATACTAGACAAGCCGACTATCTCAATAAACCACATGTCTTTTAAATTTGAAAACATAATGATTTAATTTAGTGGAAGAAATCTCACAAGTAAAAATATAATTACTCCTAAAACCTGGTGTCACTAAGTACATGAGCATCTAATATGATTACAAGTCTGGAAAATACGGTCTATAACAGTATGAGACCAAATACAGTAAACAAGGAGATAGGGAAGGAGAGACAAGGTCTGCAAAACACGGCAGCTACCTCAGCATCTCTAAAACATCAACCGTGCGAAAGAATCAACATCCACTATGTCCAGAAGCACATGGATCTGCACACGAAGTGCAGAGTGTAGTATGAGTACAACCAACTTAACAAGTAACAATAATAACTAAGGAACTAAAGATAGTGACGAGCTACATAGTTATAGTTCATTTTCAGTAATTCCAGCAAAGAAAAGACATTCTTTCAAATCCAGCAGTTTAAGTCAAATCAATTTTAATACAGTTCATGTTCATGTAATCTGGATATAGAATCTTGTAGAGAATTTCACAACAATGACAGATAGCAACTAAATGCAACAACAAATGAAAAGCAAGTACAACCTCTCTGGGCAACAGTCACTCAACTCGTCACAACAGCTCAACCACTCGGTTCTCAGCCCTCAGCACTCACACTCAATGGGTACCCACACTCACTGGGGGGTACAGACTTTGGAGGGGCTCCAACAGCCCAAGCGCCATAATCCGCACAGCCAACTCACGTGTTATAATATCCTGCATGGACAACTCACGTGCCATAGTATTCTTACCTCACCGGTAGGCCCTTGGCCTTATTCAGTCCTCAACCTCTCTAGTCTCTCAGGCTCTTGGAAATCACAAAGATCAGCCCAAACAAAGATAACATAGTAAATCAACAAATATCAAGAAAGACTGAGGTATGATGCACAAGTAAAATCGTGACTGAGTACAAGATAGAAATTAGCAAATAATGCAACAAGTACACCACCTTTGTGGGTCCCAACAGTACTACCACATAGCCTAAGCATGATTTTTAACATGATTTATAGTCAAATTTCTTCAACACAAAGAGAGCACATAGCTAACAACAAGTTATTGAACTTTACAGTTTCACGGGATGGACCAAGTCACAATCCCTTCGGTGCACGCCCACACACCCGTAACCTAGCATGTGCCTCACTTCCAAAATAATTCCATGACACAAAAATCCCAGGTTTCATACCCTCAGGACCAGATGTATAACTGTTACTTACTTCAAAACATGAAATTCTTTAATCTGCTATGTCTTTGCCTCGAAAATTGGCCTCCGAATGCCTCTAATCTAGTCACAAATAATTTGTTTCAGTCAATAAAATTTATTGGAATTAATTCCATAAGCAAATACTAATTTTTCATAAAAATTCAAAATTTAGCTCAAAAATCGCTCGTGGGGCCCACATCTCGGGACCTGACAAAAGTTACAAAATCTGAAAGCCCATTCCACCACGAGTCTACCCATACCAATTTTACCAAAATCCGACCTCAATTCTTCTAAATTTCTAAGTTCAAATCTCCGATTTACACCACAAAATCATATAATCTAGTCGGATTATTCGATGATAATTCAATATTATGGAGTATAAATGATCACAAGGGACTTACCTTAAGTTTTTCTTAAAAGTCTATCTAAACTCGCCTCTCCTCAAGCTCCAATTTGTCAAAAATGGCGAATGAGACGAAGTCCCCTTCTTTATAATTGCCCAGACAGCCCTCGGTACTGCCTCGATCTTGGCCTTCGATCGTGGTCCTCGCTCCTGGCCCTCGACCCTGCATTTGATCGTGGCTTCGATCCTGGCTTCGATCTTGGCTTCGATCATGGCCCTTGAACCTGCCTTCGATTGTGGCTTCGATCCTAGCTTCGATCATGGCCCTCGACCCAGCCTTCGATCGTGGCTTCGATCCTGGCTTCGATCTTGGCTTCGATCATGGCCCTTGAACCTGCCTTCGATTGTGGCTTCGATCCTAGCTTCGATCATGGCCCTCGACCCAGCCTTCGATCGTGGCTTCGATCCTGGGCTCGATCATGGCCCTCAACCCTGCCTTCGATCATGGCTTCGATCCTGGACTTGATCATGGCCTTATTCTGGGCATGATTCAAGGCTCGATTCTGGGCTCGATTCTGGACTCGATTCTGGGAGAAGGAACTTGTAGCAGAAGGAAATTGCAGCAGCTATTTTAGTCTACTTTTTGATCCATTAACCATCCGAGACTCACCCGAGGCCCTCGGGACCTCAACCAAATATACCAATAAGTCCTAAAACATCATATGAACTTATTCGAGTCTTCAAATCACATCCAACAACACTAAAAGCACGAATCACACATAGATTCAAGCCTAATGAACTTTGAAACTATTCATTTCTACAAACAACATTGAAACCTATCAAATCACGTCCGATTGACCTCAAATTTTGCACACAAGACATAAATGACATAACAAACCTACTAAAATTTATAAAACCCAATTTCGACCCCGATATCAAAAAGTCAACCCCCCGGTCAAACTTCCCAAAAATTCAACATTCGGTATTTCAAGCCTAATTCCTTTACGGAGCTCCAAAACTTTTTCCGGACACGCTCCTAAGCCCAAAATCACCATACAAAGCTATTGGAATCATAAAAATTCAGATTCGAGGTCGTTTACACCTAGGTCCACATCCGGTCAACTTTTCTAACTTACGTTTTCAAATTATGAGAGTAACGGTCTCATTTCACTCAGAATTCCTTCCAGACGCGAACCAACTAACCCAAAACGGGGTTATAATACCCAAAATGGGGGAACGGGGTTATAATACCCAAAACGACCGGTCGGGTCATTACAATACCCTTATTGCACCATGTCAATCCACCCTTATTCCACCTGTTGCGACGTGCAACCCGATCCCACCGTATAGTACAAATCCACCCTTATTCCACCTCAACATATCATCCTTATTTCACCTGTTGCAGTGTGCAACCCGATCCCACCAAATCATTATCACATACTCAATAAGCACAGTAAAACTCACAATTTAAATCATAGAAAAAATCTTTACAATTCTAGTACACCAAACTGAACAAATAGGAAACCTTGTACAATATGATAATCCGAATAAGTAATACTACACAGCGAGACCAATCCAGAATTTACAACTACAAGGTACAGATAACCCAACTTGAGCAAAGAGTAGAAGATCATGAAACCATGGAGAGGACTAATATCATGAATAGGAGGAAACAATGACTACAAATAATAATTTGGCATGTAAACACATTTAGAGCATATAACAATTAAGACAGGGTAAGATATAATATAAGAAGAACGGGGAAACAAGGAAAAACAGATAATTCAGTGGCACATAAGCACTCGTCACCTCACATATACGCCGCTCACATGAAATTTACATAGTAAATAGTTTGAGGGTTCTTTATTCGCTCAAGTCAAGGTTAGACACAACACTTACCTTGCTCCAAAGACCACTCAAATCTCAACCACAGATTTGCCTTTCAAACACATCTTCGAACCAATAATATCTAGAAAATTACCAACCAAATGATTCAAAATAAGGAATCGCCCACGATTGCAAAAGATTCAATTTAGGTGATTAGTGAAAACGTCAACACCCAGGCCCAGTTGGTCCAAACCCAAAATTCGGACCAAACCCCGATTACCTCTTCACCCCCGAGCTCCGTTACGTAATTTGTTTTGGAATTCGACCTCAATTTGAGGTCTCAATCCCAATTTCTCAAAAATCCCTAACTCTACCCAAACCCTCAAATTTCCAACATGAAAACACTAGATTTTAGGTTAAAAACTTGTGAAATGTAATGAAAGATTGAAAGAAAATGGTTTAGAATCACTTACCAATGATTTGGGGAAGAAAGAGTCTTGGACAAATCGCCTCTAGGGTTTTCTTGTTTTGAAAATTTTAAGAATTAGTGAAAATCCCATTTTTCTAACTATTTGATCAGTTGCAGGTATCGCATTTCCGACTTGGGGTTCGCAAATGCGAACCCCGCAAATGCAAACAAGCCTTCGTAAATGCGAAGAATAGCTATGTCTGATGCCTTCGCAAATGTGAACCAGTGTTCACAAATGCGGACTGCCAGGATCACAAATGCGATCAAAACTTTACAAATGTGAAGGTCTCCCCAGCCTACTGCTCGCAAATGCGGTGGTCTCTTCGATAATGCAAGGCTCGCATTTGCGAGCCAGACTTCACAATTACAAAGTCTGTAGATCAGTTGCAACAACTGCTATGTTTTCTAAGTTCAAAACACTCCATAGCATATCCGAAACTCACCCGAGACCTTGGGGCTCCAAACCAAACATGCACAGAAGTCCTCAAACATCATACGAACTTGCTCACGCGATCAAATCGCCAAAATAACACTTAGTACTATGAATTGAACACCAAATGAAATTTTCAAGAAACTTTAAAAATTCTATTTTCACAACCGGACATCCGAATCACGTCAAACCAACTTCGTTTCTCACCAAATTTGATAGACAAGTCATAAATATGGTATTGGACCTATACCGGATTTCGGAACCAAAATACGGACCCGATATCATAAAACTCAACTATGGGTCAAACATTTCAAATTCATTAAGCCTTTAGCATTCAAATTTCAACAAAGTCCGATAGCTCGGGCTAAGGACTTCCGAATTCAATTGCGGACATAAGCCCAAGTCCCAATTCATGATACGGAATGACCGGGACCGACAAAACATGAATCTGGGTCTGTTTGCCCATAGCATTGACCAAAGTCAACTCAAATAGTTTTCAAAGTAAAATTTTATATTGTTTACAGTTTTTAACATAAAAGCTTTTCAAAAACACACCCGGACTGCGCACACAAATCGAGGAGGATAAAAATAAGATTTTTAAGGCTTCGGATCATAGAATTTGGTTTTAAGACATAAGATAACCTACCGGGTCATTACATTCTCCACCTCTAAAATAATCGTTCGTCCTCGAACAGACATAGAAAAGTACCTGAACTAGTGAAAAGGTAGGGATATCTACTCTGCATGTCCGACTCAGACTCCCAAGTAGCTGCCTCGATGGGCTGACCTCTCCACTGCACTCGAACTGAAGGATAACTCTTCGACCTCAACGGACGAACCTGCCGGGCTAGAATAGCCACCATTTCTTCGTAAGTCAAATCCTTGTCTAACTGGACAGAGCTGAAATCTAACACGTGGGATGGATCGGCGTGATACTTTCGGAGCATGAACACATGGAACACCTGATGAACTGTTGATAAGTCCGGTGGCAACGCAAGCCTATAAGCCACCCCTCCCACTCTCTCAAGAATCTCGAAAGGTTCGATAGACTGAGGGCTCAACTTGCCCTTCTTCCCAAACCTAATCACACCCTTCATGGGTGATACCCGGAGCAACATTCTCTCTCCGACCATGAATGCAACATCACAAACTCTACGGTCAGCATAACTCTTCTGCCTAGACGGAGCTGTACGAAGTTGATCCTAAATTATCTTGACCATATCCAAGGCATCCAGTACCAAATCTGTACCCAATAACCGAGCCTCCTCTGGCTCACACCATCCAACTGGCGATCGACATCGTCTACCATATAATGCCTCATAGGGAGCCATATGAATGCGCGACTGGTGGCTGTTGTTGTCGGCGAACTCTGCCAGGGGCAAGAACTGATCCCACGATCCTCCGAAGTCTATAACACATGCGAGGAGCATATCCTTCAATATCTTAATAGAGCGCTCGGACTGTCGGTCCGTCTGAGGATGAAACGTTGTGCTCAACTAAACTCTTGTGCCCAACTCGCGCTGTACTACCCTCCAGAAGTGTGAGGTGAACTGCGTACCTCGGTCAGAAATGATAGACACGGGCATACCGTAAAGACGGATGATCTCGCGGATATAAATCTCTGCCAACCGCTCCGAAGAATAGGTAACTACCACCAGAATGAAATATTCTGACTTGGTCAGCCTATCCACAATGACCTAAACTGCATCGCACATTCTCTAAGTCCGTGGGAGTCCAACAACGAAATCCATAGTGATACGCTCCCACTTCCACTCAGAAATCTCTATCTTCTGAAGCAAATGACCAGGTCTATGATGCTCATACTTTACTTGCTGACAATGTAGTCACCGAGCTACATAAGCAACTATATCCTTCTTCATCCTCCTCCACCAATAATACTTCCACAAGTCCTAATACATCTTGGCAGCGCCTAGATGAATAGAATACCGAGAACTGTGGGCCTCCTCAAGAATCAACTCACGAAGTCCATCCACATTAGACACACAAACACGACCCTGCATCCTCAAAACTCCATCATATCCAACAGTAATTTGCTTGGCACCATCATGCCGCACTGTGTCCCGAAGGACCAATAAATTAGGGGCGTTATACTGTCGATCTCTGATGCGCTCAAACAACGAATACCGAGCGACTGTACAAGCTAGAACACGGCTGGGCTCTGAAATATCCAACCTCATAAACTGGTTGGCTAAAGTCTGAACATCTGATGCAAGCAGCCTCTCACCGACTGGAATGAATGCAAGGCTGCCCATACTCGCTACCTTTCTACGCAAGGCGTCGGCCACCACATTGGCCTTTCCGAGATGATACAAGATGGTGATATCATAGTCTTTCATTATTTCCAATCACCTCATCTGCCTCAAATTGAGATCCTTTTGCTTGAACAAATACTGAAGGCTCCGATGATCCGTGAAAACCTCACACGACACGCCGTAAAGATAGTGCCTCCAAATCTTCAGCGCATGAACAATGTCTGCCAACTCTAAGTCATGGACAGGGTAATTCTTCCCGCAAAGCTTCAACTGTCGTGACACATATGCAATTACCCTGCCATCCTGCATCGATCCTGTACTGAGCCCAACACGGGATGCATCACAATATACCGTATAAGATACTGAACCTGTGGCAAAAACCAACATCGGTGTTGTAGTCAAAGCTTTCTTGAGCTTATGAAAGCTCGCCTCACACTCGTCTGACCTTCTAAATGGGGCACCCTTCTAGGTCAACCTGGTTAACGGGGTTGCTATAGATGAGAAACCCTCCACAAACCGATGGTAATAACCCGCCAATCCTAAGAAACTCCTGATCTCCGTGGTTGAAGTGGGTCTAGGCCAGTTTTGAACTGCCTCAATCTTCTTAGAATCTACATGAATGCCCTCTGCGGATACAATGTGACCCAAGAAAGTGACTGAATCCAACCAAAACTCGCACTTTGAAAACTTAGCATACAATTGGTTGGCTTTCAGAGTGTAAAGTACAATCCTTAGATGCTACTCATGCTCCTCTCGACTGCGGGAGTAGATCAAGATATCGTCTATAAACACAATCACAAAAGAGTCCACTAGGGGCTGCCCCTTGTAAGAGCTGCCACTAGGGGCTCTAGCTGCTGCTCCGCTGAAGAGGCGGTACGCGTTCTCACCATCTACGAGAGAACAAAATAGAAGGGTCCAATCCGCAATGATAGAATAAAATCGCACGACAGTAAAGAATAGAAGTGAAACTGTTCCTAAATTCATAGCCTCCTAAAGATGAGCAAAGACGTCTCTGTACCGATCCTCCAGACTCTACTAAGTTTGCTCGTAACTCGTGAGACCTATGTAACCTACTGCTCTAATACCAACTATCACCACCCGAAATTTCCACCGTCGGGACCGTGATGGCGCTTAATATTTCACTTTCTAGGCAAGCCAATGTTAGAACAATTTATCCTTTTTAACAACTTAAATTTAATTAATGAAGAAGAACTGATTTAACTGCAATAATCCAAATATAAATGCGGAAGCTAAAACCGTAAAACATCTGCTAGAAATCCCTGAACCCGGTGGCACAAGTGCACGAGCTTCTAGAGTATTACATACAAGGGTCTGAAATAAATACAAAGCTGTCTAAATGAAACTACACAGCTAAATAAAAATAAAGACGGTGGACTTCAGGAGCTGTGGGCGCTGAGCAGTTGTACCTCAAGTCTCCGCAGGCTATCCATTCCGAGCTCTCTAGTAGCCTCCGCTGGGACCGACTCCAGAATTTGCACAGTGTGCAGAGTGTAGTATCAGTACAACCGACCCCATGTACTGGTAAGTGCCAAGCCTAACCTCGATGAATTAGTGACGAGGCTAAGGCGGGTCACCTACACTACAACCTGAACATAGTATATAATAATGACAGAAAATAGGAATACTGAACAGAATTAAACAGCCAATAGAAAATAATAATCACAGCATCAAGAATAAACCAGTATCATCCAAAATTACCAATCTTTAATAATTCAGATATAAATACCGAAAAAACCAATACAGCTCAAGAAATGGAAAGATATAGGTTGTTGCGGCGAGCAACCCGATCCCATCAGACAACACAAATTCCTCCTTTATTTCACCGTAAGGATATCAACAACAGTAAATAATATATATATATATATATACTGTCTCTTATACACA
>AWOL01S0022649.1:71531-112442 GCA_000715115.1 Nicotiana otophora
AGTCACTGACATCTGACCCTGCTAGAGCTGCTCAAACTGAAACCGCAACTCTTCCCTCTAGGAGGGTGGAATATACCTGTCCAAGAAGATATGGGTGAACCTGTCCCAAGTCATGGGAGGAGAATCTGCTGGTCTTCCAAGAGCATAAGATTGCCACCATCTACGGGCTCTACCCTCTAGCTGAAAAGTAGCGAAATCAACCCCATGGGATTCCAATATCCTCATGTTATACAGTCTAATGAGTGTTAATGCACGAAGGGTGATGTCGTGCGATGATTTGTAAGTGATAAAGCACGAAGGGTGATGCCGTGCATATTATGAGAGGTTTAATACACGAAGGGTGATGTCGTGCCGTTTTATTTATTTATTTGGTGAGGTTGAGAGTAAAATCACGAAGAGTGATGCCGTGCAGTTTTCCTTTGATGTTTTATTTGCTCAATTCGTTTAAGAATTTTCAGTTTAATTCTGTATTTTCATTATTCTTACTCTTTATATTATATTCCCCCACTGTATGTCCCCTTCCTATTATTTCTGTGTTATTTATTTATTTACCGTTGTTATCACTAGCATGATTATACTGTTCAGGCTATATGTTGGTGTCTTGTCCTAGCCTTGTCACTACTTTGCCGAGGTTAGGCTCGACACTTACCAGTACATGGGGTCGGTTGTACGGATACTGCACTCTGTACTTTCTGTGCATATTTTGGTACCGGCTCAGATTGATCGAGATTTTTCTATTGGTCCGTTGTCTAGAGACTCAAGGTAGATCTGTCGGCGTTCACAGACCTTAAAGTCCCCGTCTATCTTTTATGTCCTACTGTTTTCTTTCATTCAGACAGTTGTATTTCTTTCAGACTATTACTTATAGTAAATTCTAGAATTCTCATGAATTGTGACTCCAGATCCGGGTGGTAGTAATTAATACAGTTTTATAATATTCCGCACTTATTATATTTTATCTTAGTTAATTATTGTTATTTACTAAGTGGAAATAAGGAATTGGTTTAATGATTCTCTAACGTTGGCTTGCCTAGCAAGTGAAATGTTAGGCGCCATCACGGTCCCGTCGGTCGGAAATTTCGGGTCGTGACAGTTGGTATCAGAGAACTAGGTTGCCTAGGTCTCACGATTCACGAGCAAGCTTAGTAGAGTCTGGAGAATCGGTACGGATTCATCTGTGCTTATTTTCCAGAGGCTATGAAGTTTAGGAACAAGTTTCACTTTTCTCTTCTCTGTCGTGCGATTTTGCTTTCTCAATACTGATTGAAGTATTCTACTTTTATTCTCTCGCAGATCGCGAGAACACGTACCGCTTACTCTGCTGCGCAGTAGACAAAGCCTCCAGTAGCAGCTCCTATGCGGGGCAGAGGTTGTGGCCGAGGCCATGCCATAGGCCTAGGCAGAGGAAAGGCTCAGCCTAGAGCCCGAGCAGCAGCCCCAGCAGTGGAACCTCAGATAGATCTTGAAGAGGAGGCTCCAACCCAGACTGTTCCTACTAGACCAGCTCAGGTTCGGAGGGGTTCATTGCCACCCCAGTACTTCAGGACGCTTTGGTCCGTTTGGTGAGCCTTATGGAGAGTGTGGCCCAGACTGGCACATTTTCCATGGCACTAGCAGTCTCTCAGGCTGGAGGAGGAGCCCAGACTCCTACCACTCCTGCTCCGGAGCAGATAGCTCCCCAGTATCACGCTCCAGCAGCTCAACCAGTCGAATTAGTCCAGCCGGTTATTGCGGCACAGGTCAGAGATGGGCCACTATGTCTTCTGAGGCTTTATGGAGATTGGACAGGTTTATCAAGCTCTTTCCTATTCAGTTCAGTGGTGCTCCTTCAGAGGATCCCCAGGAGTATCTTGATAGTTGTCACGAGGTTCTACGAAACATGGGTATAGTGGAGACCAAACGGGCTGATTTTGCTACATTTCAGATGACTGGTTCCGCCAAGAAATGGTGGAGAGATTACTTGTTGACCAGACTAGCTGGGTCGCCTGCTCTTACATGGGACCAGTTCTCCCAGCTCTCCATAGAGAAGTTTCTGCCTATCACACTGAGAGAGGAGCTTCGCCGTCAGTTTGAGTGTCTTCAGCAGGGAAGTATGATTGTTACTCAGTATGAGACCTGTTTTGTGGATTTGTCCAGTCATGCTATTCTCCTGCTTCCCACCGAGAGAGAGAGGGTGAGGAGCTTTATTGATGGACTTGCTCAGCCTATCAAATTACATATGGCTAAGGAGACTGTGAGTGAGATTTATTTTCAGGCGACTGCTAATGTCGCCAGACGAGTCAAAATGGTTCTTACTCAGGGAGGTCAGGGGTCTGACAAGAGACCTCATCATTCCGGTGAGTTCAGCAGTGCCTCATCTAGATACAGGAGTACTTTTGGTAGAGGCCATCCTCCCAGGCAGTTTCATTCAGCGCTCCAGGCATCCCACCGTGCCTCAGGTGGTCGTGGCCCTCAGATGCATTATTCCGACCAGCTAGCCTACAGTGCACCACCAGCTCCTATTAGTGCACCTCTACTCCAGAGTTATCAGGGTGGTTATTCAGGTCGACAGGGTCTGTTTCAGGGTCAGCAGTCACAGCGACCGAGGTTTTGTTATACTTGGGGTGATCCGAGGCACATTGCTAGATTTTTCCCTCGGGCAACGGGCAGCTCACAGCATCAGAGTTCTCGTGCCATGGTTCCGGAACCAGTTGCTGCACCACCTGTTCAGCCAGCCAGAGGCAACGGTTAGGCAGACATAGGTAGAGGCCAGAGTATTAGAGGTTGAGGTCATGCCGTTAAAGGAAGCGACCATCTAGTTAGAGGTTGTCCCGGGGACGTAGTTCAGGGTGGTGGGGGCCAGTCCCGGTGTTCTGCTTTCCCAGCCAGGCCTGAGGCTGAGCCATCTGACGTTGTTATCACGTGTATTGTTGCAGTTTGCAGTAGAGATGCTTTAGTTCTATTTGACCCGGGATCTAGTTACTCCTATGTGTCATCCTATTTTGCTTCCTATTTGGTTGTGCCCTGTAAATCTTTGAGTGCTCATGTGTATGTGTCCACGCCAGTGGGGAATGCTATTATTATAAATCATGTTTATCATTCGTGTATGGTCACCATTAGGAGTCTTGAGACTCGTGTAGATCTTCTACTTCTCGACATGGTTTATTTTAATGTCATACTGGGTATTGATTGGATGTCACCTTATCATGCTATATTAGATTGTCACGCTAAGATGGTGACCTTAGCCTTGTAGGGGTTGCCTCGATTAGAATAGAGAGAGAATCGTGGACATTCTACCAGCAGGGTTATCTCTTATGTGAAGGCCCGGCATATAGACGAGAAGAGGTGTCTAGCTCATTTGGCTTATGTCCGCGATTCTAGTGCAGAGGTTCCTTCCATGAATTCAGTGCCGGTTGTTCGTGAATTTCCAGAGGTGTGTCCTGCAGACCTGTCGGGGATGCCACCCTACAGGGATATTGATTTCTGCATTGATTTGGCTCCGGGCACTCAGCCCATTTCCATTCCGCCATACCACATGGCCCCGCTAGAGTTGAAAGAATTGAAGGAGTAGTTGCAAGATTTGCTTGATAAGGGCTTCATTAGACCAAGTGGCTCGCCCTGGGGTGCACATATGTTGTTTGTGAAGAAGAAAGATGGATCGATGAGGATGTGTATAGATTATCGGTAGTTGAACAAAGTCATTATCAAAAACAAATATCCATTGCCAAGGATTGATGATTTATTTGATCATCTTCAGGGTGCCCAAGTGTTTTCGAAGATTGATTTGAGATCTGGCTACCATCAGTTGAGGATTAGGGCATCCGATGTCCCTAAGAGAGTTTTTCGGACTCGGTACGGGCATTTTGAGTTTTTAATGATGTCATTTGGGCTGACAAATGCCCCAGTATTATTCATTGATTTGATGAATCGGGTTTTCAATCCCTACTTGGATTCCTTTGTGGTTGTGTTTATTGATGATATCTTGATCTACTCTCACAGTCGAGAGGAGCATGAGCAACACCTTCGGATTGTTCTTCAGACTCTGAAAGACGGCCAGTTATATACTAAGTTCTCAAAATGCAAGTTTTGGTTGAGTTCCGTTGCTCTCTTGGGTCACGTTGTATCAGTAGAGGGTATTCAAGTGGATCCTAAGAAGATTGAGGCAGTTCAGAACAGGCCTAAACCCACATCAGATACAGAGATCCGTAGTTTCCTGGGTTTGGCGAGGTATTACTGTTGATTTGTGGAGGGGTTTTCATCCATAGCAGCCCCATTGACCAGATTAACCCAGAAGGGTGCCCCGTTAAGGTGGTCAGACTGTGAAGCGAGCTTTCAGAAGCTCAAGACAGCTTTGACTACGACACCAGTATTGGTGTTACACACAGGTTCAAGATCTTATACAGTATATTGTGATGCATCTCGTATTGGTCTGGGTGCGGTGTTGATGCAGGGTGGCAAGGCTATTGCATATGCTTCGCGGCATCTGAAGGTTCACGAGAAGAATTACCCTATTCATGATCTAGAGCTGGCAGCCATTGTTCACGCGCTGAACATTTGGAGGCACTATCTTTACGGCGTGCCATGTGAGGTATTCACTGATCATCGGAGCATGTAGTATTTGTTCCAGCAGAAAGAACTCAATTTGAGGCAGAGGAGGTGGCTGGAGCTATTGAAAGACTATGATATCACTATATTGTACCATCCGGGAAAGGCCAATGTCGTGACCGATGCATTGAGTAGAAAAGAAGTGAGTGTGGGAAGCCTTGCTTATATTCCAGTTAATAAGAGACCACTAGCATTGGATGTTCAGGCCCTGGCCAACCAGTTCGTGAGGTTAGATGTTTCTGAGCCTAGTCGTGTCCTAGCTTATGCAGTTACACGTTATTCTTTATTTTAGCGCATCAGAGATCGGCAGGATGACGATCCTCATTTACTTGTCCTTAGAGACACAGTGCAGAATGGTGGTGCCAAGCAGGTTACTGTTGGAGATGACGAAGTTTTGAGGATGCAGGGTCGTATTTGTGTGCCTAATGTGGATGGACTTCGTGAGTTGATCCTTGAGGAGTCCCACAGTTTCCGATATTCTATTCATCCGGGTGCCGCCAAGATGTATCAGNAAGCTCAAGACAGCTTTGACTACGACACCAGTATTGGTGTTACACACAGGTTCAAGATCTTATACAGTATATTGTGATGCATCTCGTATTGGTCTGGGTGCGGTGTTGATGCAGGGTGGCAAGGCTATTGCATATGCTTCGCGGCATCTGAAGGTTCACGAGAAGAATTACCCTATTCATGATCTAGAGCTGGCAGCCATTGTTCACGCGCTGAACATTTGGAGGCACTATCTTTACGGCGTGCCATGTGAGGTATTCACTGATCATCGGAGCATGTAGTATTTGTTCCAGCAGAAAGAACTCAATTTGAGGCAGAGGAGGTGGCTGGAGCTATTGAAAGACTATGATATCACTATATTGTACCATCCGGGAAAGGCCAATGTCGTGACCGATGCATTGAGTAGAAAAGAAGTGAGTGTGGGAAGCCTTGCTTATATTCCAGTTAATAAGAGACCACTAGCATTGGATGTTCAGGCCCTGGCCAACCAGTTCGTGAGGTTAGATGTTTCTGAGCCTAGTCGTGTCCTAGCTTATGCAGTTACACGTTATTCTTTATTTTAGCGCATCAGAGATCGGCAGGATGACGATCCTCATTTACTTGTCCTTAGAGACACAGTGCGACACGGTGGTGCCAAGCAGGTTACTGTTGGAGATGACGGTCTTTTGAGGATGTAGGGTCATATTTTGTGTGCCTAATATGGATGGGCTTCGTGAGTTGATCCTTGCGGAGGCTCACAGTTCTCGGTATTCTATTCACCCGGGCACTGCAAAGATGTATCAGGACCTGCGGCAGCATTATTGGTGGAGGAGGATGAATAAAGATATAGTTGCTTACGTGGCTCGGTGCTTGAATTATCAGGAGGTGAAATATGAGCATCAGAGACCCGGTGGTTTGCTTCAGCAGATGGAGATTCCTGAGTAGAAGTGGGAGTATATCACTATGGACTTTGTTGTTGGACTCCCACGGACTCAGAGGAAGTTCAACGCCATGTGGATTATTGTGGATAGGCTGACCAAGTCAACGCACTTCATTCCTGTGGAAGTTACCTATTCCTCGGAGCGGTTAGCAGAGATTTATATTCGAGAGATCGTCCGTCTTCATGATGTGTCCGTGTCTATCATTTCTGATCGAGGTACGTAGTTTACCTCGTACTTTTGGAGGGCAGTACAGCGTGAGTTGGGTACACAGGTTAAGTTGAGCACAGCATTCCATCCTCAAACGGACGGGCAGTCCGAGCGTACTATTTAGATCTTAGAGGATATGCTCTGCGCTTGTGTCATAGACTTTGGAGGTTCTTGGGATCAGTTCTTTCCCCTTGAAGAGTTCGCCTACAACAACAGTTACCAGTCGAGCATTCAGATGGCTCCCTATGAGGCATTATGTGGTAGGCGGTGTCGGTTGCCAGTTGGGTAGTTCGAGCTGGGAGAGGCTCGGCTGTTGGGCATAGACTTAGGACAGGATGTCTTGGATAAGGTCAAGATTATTCAGGATCGACTCCGCACAGCTCAGTCCGGGCAGAAGCATTATGGCGACCGTAGAGTTCGTGAAGTTGCATTCATGGTCGGAGAGAGAGTGTTACTTCGGGTATCACCCATGAAGGGTGTAATGAGGTTCGAAAAGAAGGGCAAGTTGAGCCCTAGGTATATCGGACCTTTTGAGATTCTGGAAAGAGTGGGAGAGATGGCTTACAGGCTTGCGTTGCCGCCTAGTTTAGCAGTTGTTCATCCAGTATTCCATGTGTCCATGCTTCGAAAGTATCACGGTGATCCGTACCATGTGTTAGATTTCAGCTGTGTCCAGTTGGACAAGGATTTGACATACGAGGAGGAGCCGGTGGCAATTCTAGCCCGGCAAGTTTTCCAGTTGAGATCAAAGAGTTACCATTCAGTTCTAGTGCAGTGGAGAGGTCAGCCTATTTAGGCAGCTACTTGGGAGTCCGAGTCCGATATGCGGAGTAGATATCCCCACCTTTTCACCAGCCTAGGTACTTTTCTATGTCCGTTCGAGGATGAACGGTTGTTTTAAAGGTGGATAATGTGATGACCCAAAAGGTCATCTTATATTTTAGACCTCGAATCTACGCTCTTAAGCCTTAAAAATCTTATATTTATCCTTCTCGATTTGCGTGCTCAGTCCGGGCATATTGCCGAAAAGCTTTATGTTGAAACATGATGAAAACAAGAATTTATGCCTTAAAAGTGATTTTATTTGACTTCGGTCAACACTTTTAGTAAACGGAACCGGATACATATTTTGACGGTCCTGGTGGGTCCGTATCAAATTATGGGACTTAGGCGTATGCCCAGAATCGAATTCCGAGGTCCATAGCCCGAGAAATGAAGTTTTGACTAAAATTGAATTTCAGACAACTAATGGTTTTAAAGTATATGCTTAATGCTTGATTTTGATGGTATCGGGCCCGTATTTTGGTTTCGGATCCCGGTACAGGTCCGTTATAATATCTGAACTATGTATGTAAAATCTGGCGAGAAACGGAGTTTAAATGACGTGATTCGGACCTTCGATTGAGAAAATATTAACTTTAAGTGTTCTTCAGAATTTCATTGATTGTGACGCTAAATCCGTAGTTGTAGGTATTATTTTGGCGATTTGATTGCATGAGCAAGTCCATATGATGTTGTTAGACTTGTGAGCATGTTTGGTTTGGAGCACCGAGGGCTCGGGTGAGTTTCGGAGAGGCTACGGGGTGCTTTGCACTTAGAAAATTTGAGATATTTGCTGCAGTAGCTATTCTGGTGTGCCCTTCTTTGCATTCGCGTAGGTAGTGTCGCGAACGCGAAAGGTAAAATGGGGGCAAGGGAATTTTCTTCTTCGCGAACACGAAGCATTGGGGGTGGTACCCTTCACGAACGCGATCAGTATCCCGCGAATGCGATAGTTTAAGGGACCTGGTGGAGGGGGGTCATGTTCTTCTACGTGAACGCGACCATTGGGTCGCGAACGTGAAGGCTTGGGGGGGCTGCCTTACGCGAATGCGTAAAAAGACTCGCTAAGGCCTTAGGCCGCTATGCATCGCGATCGCGACAGGCCTCTCGCGAACGCGATGAAGGCCTGTCTAGTGTTTTAAAACAGACTTCAAAGACGGGATTTGTTCGAAATTTCACATTTTCTTCACTTGAACTCAAACTTGGGCGATTTTCGAAGTGGGAATTCAACACCAAATCATAGGTCCATGTTCTTAAACTCATTCCTTTCAATTTCCATAAACACCCACTAGATTTCTAGGCCTAAATCTTGTTCTTTAAGTGTAAAAACTAGGGATTTTAGGAAAATTGGGGATTTTGTAAATTTGGGAATTTAGACCTCGATTTGGGGTCGGATTCCAGAACTAATTGCATATTCGGGCTCGTGAGTGAATGGGTAAACGGAGTTTGGTCCGGACCTCGAGTTTGGACCAAGCAGGCCCGGGGTCGGTTTTTGACTTATTTGTAGAAAATTTGGAAATTCTGTAATTATTCATTAAAGTTGATTCCTTTAGCGATAATTTATGGTATTAATCTATTTGTGACTAGGTACGAGTGAGTTGGAGGTGAATTCTAAGGAAAAAGCGGTACTTGAGCAATGAGTGGCCTGCGAATCGAGGTAAGTGTCGTGTCTAACTTTGGCTTGAGGGAATAGGTATTATGTGTTTATTTGCTACGTGTTTGGTTGTTAAATACGATGTATAGGTGAGGTGACGAGCATCTATGCGTCGTTATCGAGTCATAGGATGCGAGTGAAATTCTATTCTTGTCTATTTTGTAGACTTAAATTCTACTATCCATGCTTAGTGGGTTATTTGAAATGTTGGATGACTTATATATGGTTTCACTGAGATTTGGTAACTTTTGAATATTGATTCAAGGTTGATGTTATATTGTGCTATTGATTATGGGTAAAATACTGGTTTCTTTGTAATACTCCTATCTATCCATTGTTATTGATTCTGGGATTTGTGAGGAGGAGTGTAAAGCACGAAGGGTGATGTCGTGCATGCATTATTTATATTGTGAGGAAGAGTGTAAAGCACGAAGGGTGATTCTGTGCCGTGATATGTGAGTGTTAATGCACGAAGGATGATGTCGTGCCATGATTTGTGAGTGATAAAGCACGAAGGGTGATGCCGTGCATATTATGAGAGGTATAATGCACGAAGGGTGATGTCGTGCCGTACTATTTATTTATTTGGTGAGGTTGAGAGTAAAAGCACGAAGGGTGATGTCGTGCAGTTTTCCTTTGCTGTTTTATTTGCTCAATTCATGTAAGGATTTTCGGTTTAATTCTGTCTTTTCATTATTCTCACTCTTTATATTATATTCCCCCACTGTATGTCCTATTCCTATTATTTCTGCGTTATTTATTTATTTACTATTGTTGCCACTAGCATGATTATACTGTTCAGGTTATATGTGGGTATCTTGTCCTAGCCTCTTCACTACTTTGCCGAGGTTAGGCTCGACACTTACCAGTATATGGGGTCGGTTGTACGGATACTGCACTCTGCACTTTCTATGCATATTTTGGTTTCGGCTCACGTTGATCGAGATTTTGCTATAGGTCCGCTGTCCGGAGACTCAAGGTAGATCTGTCTGCATTCACAGACCTTGAAGTCTCCGTCTATCTTTTATGTCCTACTGTTTTCTTTCATTCAGACCGTTGTATTTCTTTCAGACTATTACTTGTAGTAAATTCTAGAACGCTCGTGAATTGTGACACCAGATCCGGGTGGTAGTAATTAATACAGTTTTATAATATTCCGCACTTATTATATTTCATCTTAGTTAATTATTATTATTTACTAAGTGGAAATAAGGAATTGGTTTAATGATTTTCTAACGTTGGCTTACCTAGCAAGTGAAATGTTAGGCGCCATCACGGTCCCATCGGTGGAAAATTTCGGATCGTGACAGTCTAATTACACTAAATATTATGAACCTAATATGATTGATATCTAAGTTCATAGCAAATTAATTAAATTTTTTTACTAATAAAGATTACTTGTAAGTTCCAATTGTAACTAAAAAAAATAAATGAAACTATATACAATTAATGTGTGAATAAATAATTGTGTAGAATTTAAACAGCTATAATCTTGTAACAAGTTAGAGAAATATTTTAATTAATTAATTTATAATATAAAGAGTTAGAGTTTTGGTACAATAGAGAAAAATTAGTAATCGTATACAATAAAAGAATTTATTAATTTTCTAATATATAATTAAAATGTAAACAATACTCTTTAATAATAGATCATTTGTTATACAATCCGACCTCTTTATAACAGTCATCTTGTTAAGGCCCAGGATTATATTTATTTAAAGTCAGGCTTAATATAAACTTAGGAGAATGAACGAGATCTTGGTATATGTGCGGGTCCATACGAGGGTAATATGATCATTACGATACTTGGGCAACAAAGTAAGAAGGATTAAAGGTCCCCGAGTTGAATGGATAAAGGCATAACTTACAATATGGTTGGGAAAAGGGGAGGAAAAGACCCTAGCAAACATGCATAGTCTATGCAGGTTGCGTAGGCAAATACAGCATGTTGGAAAAATGGGAAGGCTTATGATGCGTAGGCTACGCTATTTGCCTACGCACCTCATGTTTCCTAAATAGTAGGGGGTTGGCGAGAGAGAAAGAGGTGCAAGGTTTTGGAGCCTTCGAATTTTAGATAGAGAAAGGGTCAACCCCCATATTTAATACACTTCAAGGTATGATTTCTTGGTACATTAATGATGTTATAACATCATTAGATGCTATAACTAACACACATATAAGGATTCAGTCCATAGGATTTCACTTGAATCTTGAAGAATCACCAACAACACCAAAGAAGAGATTATTTTATGGTTTGCTGCAAAAGGTAATTTCTTCTACTCCAATCTCATTTATGAGGTATAAATGAGTGTATTTTTGTTATTCATGATATTGGGAGGTGGTTGAATGTGAGTACTTATAAAACTCTAGTTGGGTATTTATGGTTATGGTTGGGAAGACAATGAATAGTAAATTGAGGTATTACATATAGCTTGTTGAGCTGTTTAAAAACTCAGTAGACTATAAAGTACTATAACTGAGATTTGTAAGCATGGGTGAACACATATGGTAGGAAATATGAACCCCAGTAACTATAGTCAGGAGCTAAGGTCTAAATGGGTCTTGTTGGGTATCGTTGAGCAACTCTTGATTCATGTGAAATATAATTGTATAGATTGTGATTGGTTGAAGACCTTGGATACTTGTGGTGAAGTTTTAGGAGTGTATTAAGGTATGTTAAACCCACTACTTCATGGAGTTTTCCTCCAAAATCGCATATCGTAAAGGAGTTTGAAACTTAATTCTAATTGTGGATCCTCACTTCTGGGAACTGTGAGTAATATCTTTATATATTAGAGTGACACTTATTGAACTAAACGATAAATTCTCATTTTTTTTAATTACATTTAACATAGAAATGAGAAATATTTTTATTTTATTTTTGTTCGAATGGTTGGATCAGTTATGAATAATGTAACTTGATTTAAAAGAGATTTCTTTGAGGCTTTTAAGTATGAATCGATTTTAGAAAGGTCAAATTTTTTGGGAGTTACTAATGGATACTACCAAGATTGGTTCGAATCTTGAATTCATACCAGTGTAGGGACACATTCCAAGATTAAACCAAGGTTCGTGGGATAAAGCCTCCTAATTTATGGGAATATGATCATTACTAAATGTAATAAGGTTAATTCGATTCATACAATACTACGGGAAGTCGTCCGGACAAGTGGGGTTAAATACTTGTGGCTAGGTTGATCACCTAGTATTGTTTCTATAATGTCGGTGTCTGTGATGACCCAAAAGGTCATCTTATATTTTAGAACTCGAATTTGTGCTCTTAAGCCTTAAAATCTCATTTTTACCCTCCTCGATTTGCGTGCGCAGTCCGGACGTGTTTCCGGAAAACTTTTATGTTGAAAATTTATGAAAATAAGAATTTATGCCCTAAAAGTTAATTTTTGTTGACTTCATTCAACTTGTTTGGTAAACGGGACCGGATCTGTATTTTGATGGTCCCGGTAGATCTGTATCGAATTATAGGACCTGGGCGTATGCCCGAAATCGAATTTGGAGGTCCCCAGCTCGAGTTATGCATTTTTGATGAAAATTAATTATTTTTACAAATTGATTGATGTTGGGCATTGTTAGTACCGGGTCTATATTTTGGTTTCGTAGCCCGGTATATGTTCATTATGATATTTAAGACTTGTCTGTGAACTTTGGTGAGAAATAGAGTTGATTTGACGTGATTCGGACGTCCAGTTGAGAAGATATAAATTTTAAAATGTTCTTGAGAATTTCATTTGATTTGGTGCTAAATTCGTAGTTCTAGGTGTTATTTTGGCGATTTGATCACGCGGGCAAGTTCGTATGATGTCTTTAGACTTGTGTGCATGTATGGTTTGGAGCCCCGAGGGCTCGGGTGAGCTCCGGATAGGCCACGGGATGTTTTGGATTTTGGAAAATCTCGTTTTCTGCAGATTCTGGTGTTATGGCATGTCCTTCTATGCATTCGTAAAGGTCCTCTCACGAACGCGAAGAGTAAACTGGTCAGCTGGAATTTTCTTCTTCGCGAACGCGAAGCGATGGGGGAGTTACCCTTCGCAAACGCGGCCAGCTGCTCGGGAACGCGTAGTGTTAGGCAAACCTGGGGGAGAGTCAGTGATCCTTCATCGTGAACGCGAGCATGGTCTCGCGAACGCAGAGGCTTGGCAGCCAACACTCTTCGCGAATGTGACAGTGGCCTCGCGAACGTGATGCACACTGTTGCCCAACACTTAACAAAATTCAAAAACGGGAATTGGCCATTTATTTCATTTTCTCAAACACCAAACGGACTAGAGGCTATTTTCAAGAGTTGTTTTCTTCCCCAAAGTATTGGTAAGTGATTCTAAACCATTTTCTTTCAATTACCCATTACATTTTATGAATTATTAACCTAAACTCTAGAGTTTTCATGGTAGAATTAGAGGTTTGGTTAGAAACTATGGATTTCATAAATTTGGGGATTTAGACCTCAATTTGAGGTCGGATTCCAAAACCAATTATATATCTGGGCTCGGGGGTGAAAGGGTAAATGGATTTTGGTCCAAGTAGGCCTCGGGTCGATTTTTGACTTTTTAGAGGAAAATTTGGAAAATTTAATTTATGCAATATAATTGATTCCTTTAGCAATATTTGATATTATTGAGTCATTTTTGAATAGATACGACTGGTTTGGAGGTGAATTCTAGAGAAAAAGCTGTGATTGAGAATTAAGTGGCCTTCGGAGCGAGGTAAGTGTTGTGTCTAACCCTGACTTGAGGAAATTAGGATTTGCTATGTGAATTTCATCTGAGAGGCGTATATGTGAGGTAACGAGTACTTATGCGCCGCCAATTTACCTGTTTTCCCTGTTTTCTCCCATTTTTCTTATATTGTCTCTTTCCTATGCCTAATTGCTATGTGTTTAGACTAGTGTTGTTATATTGATCGTTCTTATCATGTTTACGGATTTCTAGTGATAATGGAGTATTTATTTCAAAGTTGAGATTTATATTGTGGGACCAAATGTTAAAGTAAGGCTTGTATATGTTGTTCTATCTCCCTGTTGTTAATTGTTCATTGCACTATGGTAAGGGAGAGTGTTAATGCATGAAGGGTGATGTCGTGCCATGATATGAGAGTTAATGCACGAAGGGTGATGTCGTGCCATGATATGAGAGTTAATGCACGAAGGGTGATGTCGTGCCATGATATGAGAGTTAATGCACGAAGGGTGATGTCGTGCCATGATATGAGAGTTAATGCACGAAGGGTGATGTCGTGCCATGATATGAGAGTTAATGCACGAAGGGTGATGTCGTGCCATGATATGAGAGTTAATGCACGAAGGGTGATGTCGTGCCATGATATGAGAGTTAATGCACGAAGGGTGATGTCGTGCCATGATATGAGAGTTAATGCACGAAGGGTGATGCCGTGCCATTTCAATTGATTTTACGGTGAGATTGAGAGTAAAAGCACAAAGGGTGATGCCGTGCATTTATCCTTTACTGTATTTGTGCTCCTGTTGATTCATATTATATTGGTTGTTTCAGTTCTCATTCTGCTGTAGCCCTTTTATTTCGTATTTTCCCCCAGCATATTTCCCCCTCCCGATAATTCTTGTATAGCTCTTCATTATTGTTATTTGTATATACACTATTAAATTGTACATGTTGATTTGTAGGTGCCTTGCCTTAGCCTCGTCACTACTTCGTCGAGGTTAAGCTTGACACTTACAAGTACATGGAATCGGTTGTACAGATACTGCACTCTGCACCTTTTGTGCAGATTTTGGTACCGGCTCGGGTTAATTATTCATTACATTATGGTAAGGGAGAGTGTTAAGGCATGAAGGGTGATGCCGTGCCATATTGTGAGTGTTAATGCACGAGGGTGATGCCGTGCCATATTGTGAGACTTAATGCACGAAGGGTGATGCTGTGCCATATTGTGAGTGTAAATGAACGAAGGGTGATGTCGTTCCATGATATGAGAGTTAATGCACGAAGGGTGATGTGGTGCCGTTTCTATTGATTTTATGGTGAGATTGAAAGTAAAATCATGAAGGGCGATGCCGTACATTTATCCTTTACTGTATTTGTGCTCCTGTTGATTCATCTTATATTGGTTGTTCCAGTTCTCATTCTGTTGTAGCCCTTATTTCGTATTTTCCCCCAGCATGTTTCCCCCTCCCGATAATTCTTGTATAACTCTTCATTATTGCTATTTGTATATACACTATTAAATTGTACATGTTGATTTGTAGGTGCCTTGCCTTAGCCTCGTCACTACTTCGTCGAGGTTAAGCTTGACACTTACCAGTACATGGGGTCGGTTGTACTGATACTGCACTCTGCACCTTCTGTGCAGATTTTGGTACCGGCTCGGGTTGATCGAGATTTTAGCTATTGGGACCCGCTATCCGGAGACACAAGGTATATCTGTCGACGTTCACAGACCTTGAAGTCCCCGTCTATCTTTTCAGTTTTACTGTTTCTTTTATCAAAACAATTGTATTTCTTTCAGACTATTACTTGTAATGAATTCTAGAATGTTCGTGAATTGTGACTCCAGATTCGGTGGTAGTAATTAATACAGTTTTTATATTATTCCGCATTTATTATGTTTCATCTTAGCTAATCATTGTCATTTACCGAATGGAAATAAGGATTGGTTTAATAATTCTCTAACATTGGCTTGCCTAACAAGTGAAATATTAGGCGCCATCACGGTCCCGACGGTGGGAATTTCGGGTCGTGACAAGTTGGTTTTAGAGAACTAGGTTGCCTAGGTCTCACGATTCGCAAGCAAGCTTAGTAGAGTCTGGAGGATTGGTACGGAGACGTCTGTGCTTATCTTGCAAAGGCTATGAAGTTTAGGAACAAATTTCACTTCTATTCTCCTCTGTCGCGCTATTTGTTTTCAAATTCCAATTGAACTCTTCTACTCTTATTCTCTCGCAGATGGAGAGAACACGTACCGCTTCCTCAGCAGATCAGCATCCAGAGCCTCCAGTGGCAGCTACTATGAGGGGCAGAGGTTGAGGCCGAAGTCGGCCAGAGGCCGAGGCAGGGCTCAGCCTAGGGCCCGAGCAGCAGCCCCAGCAGTGGAGCCTATGATTGAGCTTAACGAGGAGGTTCCAGCCCAGACTATTCCTGCCGGGCCAGCTCAGGTTCCGGAGGGGTTCACTTCCACCCCAGTACTTCAGGATGCTTTGATCCGTTTGGTGAGCCTTATGGAAAGTGTGGACCTAAGTGGCATATTTCCCATGGAATCAGCCGTCTCTCAGGCTGGATGAGAAGCCCAGACTCCTACTACTCCCACCCTGGAGCATATAGCTCCCCAGTATCAGGCTCCAACAGCTCAGCCAATCGGAGTAGTTTAGCCGGTTGTTGTGGCGCAGACCGGTGATGGGTCAGCTATGTCTTCTGAGGCTTTTTGGAGATTGGACAGGTTTACTAGGCTCTTTCATGTTCACTTCAGTGCTGCTACTTCAGAGGATCTCCAGGAGTATCTTGACAGCTGTCACGAGGTTCTGCGGAACATGGGTATAGTGGAGACCAATGGGGTCAATTTTGCTGCATTCCAGATGACTGGTTCCGCCAAGTAATGGTAAAGAGATTATTTGTTTACCAGACTAGCTGGGTCGCCTGCTCTTATTTGGGACTAGTTCTCTCAGCTTTTCACAGAGAATTTTCTGCCTATCACATTGAGGGAGGAGCGTCGCCGTCAGTTTGAGCGTCTCTAGCAGGGCAGTATGACTGTTACTCAGTATGAGACCCGTTTTGTGGATTTGGCCCGTCCTGTTATTCTTTTGCTTCCCTCCGAGAGAGAGATGGTTAGGAGGTTTATTGACGGACTTGCTCAGCCTATCAGATTGCAGATGGCTAAGGATACTGGGAGTGATGTCGCCAGACGAGTCGAGATGGCTCTTACTCAGGGAGGTCAGGGGTATGACAAGAGACCTCTTCATTCCGGTGAGTTCAGTGGTGCCTCATCTAGGGGCAGGGGTACGTTTGGTAGAGGCCATCCTCCCAGGCCGTTTTATTCAGAACTCCAGGCATCCTACGGTGGCTCAGGTAGTCGTGGTCCTCATATGCCTTATTCTGACCAGCTAGCTTACAGTGCACCACCTGCTCCTATTAGTGCACCTCTACTCCAGAGTTATCAGGGTGGTTACTCAGGTTGACAGGGTCAGTTGCAGGGTTAGCAGTCACAACAGCCGAGGTTATGTTATACTTGTGGTGATCCGAGGCACATTGCTAGATTTTGCCCTCGAACAACGGGCAGCTCACAGTATCAGAGTTCTTGTGCCATGGTTCCGGCACCAGTTGTTGCACCACTTGCTCAGCCAGCCATGGGTAGGGGTCAGACAGCTAGAGGTAGAGGCCAGACTGTTAGAGGTGGAGGTCAAGTCGTTAGAGGTGGAGACCAGTCAACTAGAGGTCATCCCAGGGACGTAGTTTAGGGTGGTGGGGCCCAGACCCGATGTTATGCTTTCCCAGCCAGGTCTGAGTCTGAGTCTTCTGAGGCTGTTATCACAGGTACTGTTTCAGTTTACAGTAGAGATGCTTCGGTTCTATTTGATTCGGGGTCTACTTACTCCTATTTGTCATCCTATTTTGCTTTCTATTTGGTTGTGCTCCGTGATTCTTTGAGTGCTCTTGTGTACGTGTACACACCAGTGGGAGATGCTATTATTGTAGATCATGTTCATCGTTCGTGTGTGGTCACCATTGGGAGTCCTGAGACTCGTGTAGACCTTCTACTTCTCGATATGTTTGATTTTGATGTTATACTGGGTATGGATTGGCTGTCACCTTATCATGCTATATTAGACTGTCATGCCAAGACGGTGACCTTATCCATGCAGGGGCTGCCTCGATTAGAGTGTAAAGGGACTCTTGTCCATTCTACCAGCAGAGCTATCTCTTATGTGAAGGCTTGACATATGGTCGAGAAGGGGTGTCTAGCTTATTTGGCTTATGTCCACGATTCTAGTGCGTAGGTTTCTTCCATGGATTCGGTGCTAGTTGTTCGTGAGTTTCCAGTGGTGTTTTCTGCAGACCTGCCGGGGATGCCACCCGATAGGGACATTGATTTCTGCATTGATTTGGCTCCAGGCACTCAGCCCATTTCCATTCTGCCATACCGCATGGCCCCGCCAGAGTTGAAAGAATTGAAGGAACAGTTGTAAGATTTGCTTGATAAGGGCTTCATTAGGCCTAGTGTCTTGCCTTGGGGTGCACCTGTGTTGTTTGTGAAGAAGAAAGATGGATCGATGAGGATGTGTATAGATTATCGGCAATTGAACAAAGTCACCACCAAGAACAAGTATCCATTGCCGAGGATCGATGATTTATTTGATCAGCTTCAGGGTGCCAAGGTGTTTTCAAAGATTGATTTGAGATCTGGCTACCATCAGTTGAGGATTAGGGCATCCGATGTCCCTAAGATAGCTTTTCAAACTCGGTATAGACATTTATGAGTTTCTAGTGATGTCATTTGGGCTGACAAATGCCCCAGCAGCATTCATGGATTTGATGAACCGGGTGTTCAAGCCCTACTTGGATTCCTTTGTTATTGTGTTTATTGATAATATCTTAATCTACTCCCACAGCCAAGAGGATCATAAGGAGCACGTTCGGATCGTTCTTCAGACTTTGAAAGACAGCCAGTTATATGCTAAGTTCTCAAAATGCGAGTTTTGGTTGAGTTCAGTTGCTTTCTTAGGTCACGTTGTATCAGCAGAGGGTACTTGGTGGATCCTAAGAAGATTAAGGAAGTTCAGAACTGGCCTAGACCCACATCAGCTACAGATATCTGTAGTTTCTTGGGATTGGCGGGTTATTACTGTCGATTCGTGGAGGGGTTTATATCCATAGCAGCCCCGTTTACTAGGTTGACCTAGAAGGGTACCCCGTTCAAGTGGTCAGACGAGTGTGAGGCGAGCTTTCGGAAGCTCAAGACAGCTTTGACTATAGCGCCGGTATTGGTGGTACCCAGAGGTTCAAGATTGTATACAGTATATTGTGACGCATCTCGTATTGGTCTGGGTGCAGTATTGATGCAGGGTGGCAAGGTTATTACATATGCTTTGCGGCAGCTAAAGGTTCACGGGAAGAATTACCTTATTTATGATCTAGAGCTGGCAGCTATTGTTCACGCACTGAAGATTTGGAGGCACTATATTTACGGCGTGCCATGTGAGGTATTCACGGATCATCGAAGCTTGCAATATTGATTCAAACAGAAGGAGCTTAATTTGAGGCAGAGGAGGTGGTTGGAGCTATTAAAAGACTATGATATCACCATATTGTATCATCCTGGGAAGGACAATATGGTGGCCGATGCTTTGAGTAGAAAGTCAGCTAGTATGGGTAGCCTTGCTTATATTCTATTTGGTGAGAGACCGGTTGCATTGGATGTTCAGGCCCTGGCCAACCAGTTCGTGAGGTTGGATGTTTCTGAGCCCAGCCGTGTTCTAGCTTGTAGAATTGCATGGTCTTCTTTGTTTGAGCGCATCATAGATCGGCAGGATGACGATCCTCATTTACTTATCCTTAGACACACAGTGCGGCACGGTGGTGCCAAGCAGGTTACTGTTGGAGATGAAGGAGTTTTGAGGATGCAGGGTCGTATTTGTCTGCCTAATGTGGATGGACTTCGTGAATTGATTCTTGAGGAGGCCCACAGTTTGCGGTATTCTATTCATCCAAGCGCCGCCACAATGTATCAGGACTTGCGGCAGCATTATTGGTGGAAGTGAATGAAGAAAGACATAGTTGTATATGCAGTCCGGTGTCTAAATTGCCAGTAGGTAAAGTGTGAACATCAGAGATCTGGTGGTTTACTTCAGAGGTTAGAGATTCCTGAGTGGAAGTGGGAGCGTATCACTATGGATTTTGTTGTTGGACTCCCACGGACTCAGATGAAGTTCAATGCAGTTTGGGTCATTGTGGATAGGCTGACCAAGTCAGCGCATTTCATTCTGGTGACAGTTACCTATTCCTCGGAGCGGTTAGCAGAGATTTACATCCACGAGAACGTCCGTCTTCACGGTGTGCCCGTGTCTATCATTTCTGATCGAGGTACGCAATTCACCTCGCACTTTTGGAGGGCAGTATAGCATGAGTTGGGTACGCGGGTTACGTTGAGCACAACATTCCATCCTCAGATGGACGGGCAGTCCGAGCATACTATTCAGATTTTGGAGGACATGCTCCGCGCATGTGTCATAGACTTCGGGGGATCGTGGGATCAGTTCTTGCCATTTGCAGAGTTCGCCTACAACAATAGCTACTAGTCGAGCATTTAGATGGCTCCCAATGAGGCATTATATGGCAGGCGGTGCCGGTCGCCAGTTGGGTAGTTCGAGCCGAGAGAGGCTTGGTTGTTGGGCACAGACTTAGTACAGGATGTATTGGATAAGGTTAAGATTACTCAGGATCGACTTCGCACAGCTCAGTCCAGGAAGAAGAGTTATGCCGACCGCAGAGTTCATGATGTGGTATTCATGGTCGTAGAGAGAGTGTTGCTTCGAGTATCACCCATGAAGGGTGTAATGAGGTTCGGAAAGAATGGCAAGTTGAGCCCTAGGTATATCGGACATTCTGAGTTTCTAGAGAGGGTAGGAGAGGTGTCTTACAGGCTTGCGTTGCCACCTAGTCCAGCAGATGTTCATCCGGTATTCCATGTGTCCATGCTTTGAAAGTATCACGGCGATCTGTCTCATGTGTTAGATTTCAGCTCTGTCCAGTTGGACAAGGATTTGACTTACGAGGAGGAGCCGGTGGCTATTCTATCCCGGCAAGTTCGCCAGTTGAGATCAAAGAGTTACCCTTCAGTTCGAGTGCAGTAAAGAGGTCAGCCTATTGAGGCAGCTACTTGGGAGTCCGAGTCTGATATGCGGAGTAGATATCCCCACCTTTTCACCAACCCAGGTACTTTTCTATGTCCGTTCGAGGACGTACGATTGTTTTAGAGGTGGAGAATGTGATGACCCAAAAGGTCATCTTATATTTTTGGAACTCGAATTTGCACTCTTAAGCCTTAAAAATCTCATTTTACCCTCATCGATTTGCGTGCACAGTCCGGACATGTTTTCGAAAAACTTTTTTGTTGAAAATTGATAAAAATAAGAATTTATGTCTTAAAAGTTGATTTTAGTTGACTTCGGTCAACATTTTTAGTAAACGGGCCCGGATCCGTATTTTGACAATTTCGGTGGGTCTGTATCGAATTATGGGACCTGGGCGTATGCCCGAAATCGAATTCAGAGGTCCCCAGCCCGAGTTATGAATTTTTGATGAAAATTAAAAGTTTGAAAAATAATTATTTTTAGGAATTGATTGATATTGGGCATTGTTAGTACCGGGTCCGTATTTTGGTTTCGGAGCCCCGTACAAGTTCATTCTGATATTTAAGACTCGTCTGTGAAATTCGGTGAGAAACGGAGTTGATTTGACGTGATTCGAACGTCCAGTTGAGAAGATAGGAATTTTAAAGTGTTCTTGATAATTTTATTTGATTTGGTACTAAATTCATAGTTCTAGATGTTATTTTGGCGATTTGATCACGCGAGCAAGTTCGTATGATATTTTTAGGTTCTGGTGTTCTGGCATGTCCTTCTTCACGTTCGCGAAGGTCGTCTCACGAACGCGAAGAATAAACTGCTCAGCTGGAATTTTCTTCTTCGCGAACGCGAAGCAATGAGGGTGTTACCCTTCGCGAACGCGACCAGCTGCTCGCGAACACATAGTGTTAGGCATACCTGGGGGAGAGTCAGTGATCCTTCATCATGAACGCGAGCATGGTCCTGCGAACGCGAAGGCCAGGGGGGAAAGAATCGCGAACGCGAGCATTGTCTCGCGAACGCAAAGGCTTGGCAGCCAACACTCTTCGCGAACGCGATAATGGCCTCGCGAACGCGATGCACACTGTTGCCCAGCACTTAACAGAATCCAAAAACGGAAATTGGCCATTTATTTCATTTTCTCAAAAACCAAACGGACTAGAGGCGATTTTCAAGAGTTGTTTTCATCCCCAAAGTATTGGTGAGTGATTCTAAACCATTGTCTTTCAATTACCCATTACATTTTATGAATTATCAACCTAAAATCTAGAGTTTTCATGATAGAATTAGGGGTTTGGGTAGAGACTAGGGATTGCGGAAATTTGGGGATTTAGACCTCAATTTGAGGTCGGATTACAAAACCAATTATATATCCGGGCTCGGGGTAAATGGGTAAATGAATTTTCGTCCGAACCTCGGGGGTTTGACCAAGTAGGCCTGAGGTCGATTTTTTGACTTTTTAGAGGAAACTTTGGAAAATTTAATTTATGCAATATAATTGATTCCTTTAGCAATATTTGATATTATTGAGTCATTTTTGAATAGATACGAGTGGTTTGGAGGTGAATTCTAGAGAAAAAGCTGTGATTGAGAATTAAGTGGCCTTCGGAGCGAGGTAAGTGTTGTATCTAACCCGGACTTGAGGGAATTAGGATTTGCTATGTGAAGTTCATGTGAGCGGCGTATATGTGAGGTGACGAGTACTTATGCGCCGCCAATTTGCCTGTTTTCCCTGTTTTCTCCCATTTTTCTTATATTGTCTCTTTCCTATGCCTAATTGTTATGTGTTTAGACTAGTGTTGTTAAATTGATCGTTCTTATCATGTTTACGAATTTCTAGTTAAAATTGAGTATTTATTTCAAAGTTGAGATTTATATTGTGGGACCAAATGTTAAAGTAAGGCTTGTATATGTTGTTCTATCTCCCTGTTGTTAATTGTTCATTGCATTATGGTAAGGGAGAGTATTAATGCATGAAGGGTGATGTCGTGCCATATTGTGAGTGTTAATGCACGAAGGGTAATGTTGTGCCATATTGTAAGTGTTAATGTACGAAGGGTGATTTCGTGCCATATTGTGAGTATAAAAGCACGAAGGGTGATACCGTGCCATGATATGAGAGTTAATGCACGAAGGGTGGTGCCGTGCCATTTCAATTGATTTTATGGTGAGATTGAGAGTAAAAGCACAAAGGGTGATGCCGTGCATTTATCCTTTACTGTATTTGTGCTCCTGTTGATTCATATTATATTGGTTGTTTCAGTTCTCATTCTGCTGTAGCCCTTTTATTTCGTATTTTCCCCCAGCATGTTTCTCCCTCTCGATAATTCTTGTCTAGCTCTTCATTACTGTTATTTGTATATACACTGTTAAATTGTACAGGTTGATTTGTAGGTGTCTTGCCTTTAGTCTCGTTACTACTTCGTCGAGGTTAGGCTCGACACATACCAGTACATGGGGTCAGTTGTACTGGTATTATACTATGTACCTTATGTGCAGATTTTGGTACCGGCTCAGGTTGATCGAGATTTTAGTTGTTGAACCTGCTATCCGGAGTCTCAAGGTAGATCTGTCGGCGTTCACAGGCCTTGAAGTCCCCGTCTATCTTTTCAGTTTTACTATTGCTTTCACCAAAATAGTTATATTTCTTTCAGACTTTTACTTGTAATGAAATCTAGAATACTCGTGAATTGTGACTTCAGATCCGGGTGGTAGTAATTAATACAACTTTTCTATTATTCCGCACTTATTATGTTTCATCTTAGCTAATCATTGTCATTTACTGAATGGAAATAAGGATTGGGTTTAATAATTTTCTAATGTTGTCTTGCCTAGCAAGTGAAATGTTAGGCGTCATCACGGTCCCGACGGTGGAAATTTCGGGTGTATAGTGCTCTTGTTGAAGGTAAAACCTTACATGATGTTGGTTGAACTTAAATGCTAAAGGAGATAACTTTAAAATATGTTTTACATTATTGTTTCATTTTAACATATGAATTGATATAAATGCTTCATGTTATATCAATGCTTTGCATTTCTCTTTATCTTCTTTTCTTATCTTGTCGCACTTTTTGGGGAAACGGTTAATGATTCATACTAGGCATGTGGAGCTTAGGACTTTTGGCTAAATTTTCATTTATGTTTTGAGGCATCGATCCTAAGCAGTGCGAGCACCATGGATAAGGAGAGCCACACATCTCCAATTAACACTTTTGGTGAGGCTCCACTCTTACTATCATGAATTAGTAGTTACTTTATACTTTTGGGTCATTGGGCCCTGTCTCGATCGACTATTTTCATTCCGTGTCATGGAAATTTCATAGACAGTGGTAATTTATTCTTTTGGGTTATAATATATGGTAACTCATATGGCATGCATAAATGAACAATTACAATTATGTCTTTTATGTAATGAAAAGAATTATGTCAAAGGTTAATTTCATTCATGTATTTTATGTTAAAATGCTTATGTTTCGAAAGGCTTTTGCATGCACATAAGAGAGGGTTTATGCATGGGTTTGGTTCGCTCGGGTCAGGTAGTATGCCGAGTGCCGGTCACGTGGATCTTGGGTCGTACACATCTTCTATACCATCATTTCACTGTAACAAAAAAGTTTTATTTGGATTTGATTTTTATTTTATATTTTATATATTTCTATAATAGTCTTTTTCTATAATATCAACATCCATCATTATGATAGTACGCTTTTGTAAGATTATCTCCCTATAACATCATTAGTTAATATCTATATAATTTATTATTTTATATGTTAATTAATTTTTATTAAATAAAAAAAATAATATATTTATATTTGTAGGCATACCTTTAATAAATTTTGTAAATTTTAATGGACAAATCGGAAACATAAAAGAACTCTGCTAACTAGGAGAAAAATAACTTTGAACAAAATAAAACTAGGAATTTTTCTATTCTAACATTTCTTCACACATTCCACATAATTGATATTGTATTAACTTTTTAAATTTTTAATCAATGAAATTTGCATATCATTTGAAATTCTAAAAATAAATTATTTATTATCTTTTATGACATAAATAAATTTAAAAATGAGTTTTTGGGTATTTTTAATCTATAACAACAAAGTAAAATTTGAATATTAAATGTTATATACCTCTTAACAATCATTCGATATAAAGGACAGTAAAGGTAAGGACAAACAAGAATGTTATAGTCAGACCTCTCTATAACATAATCCCTATATAATAGCCATTTACTATAAAAACTAAGTTTTTCTTGGAATCGATTATTATATTATATTATAATATACGTCCTCTATAACAGCATTTCACTGTAGCAGCCAAAATATTTTGGAACAAAAAAGTTTGACTGTATAAGTATTGTAACTAATTCTAACAAAATTCTATATATATACTTTAAATAAATTTTTTATTACAAAAATTAATTTTTTCTACAAAACTCAAAACATTATATAAATAATAGCCAAGTCACCATTTTGTTTATTTGTTGTTTTGCTAGCGAAATTTTATAACTTTAATAGATTATTTTTGTTCTTGTTTAAATCTTTTAATTTATTACATAATATAGTGTAGGTATTCTTTGTTGCAGAAGTATATGAAAGGTAAAAAATAAAAAAGATAAAAAAAAAAACTAATTACGCACAAATCTCTCAATTCCTTTATGACCCAAAACATTCAGACTCCCAAACCCAATCCCTCCAAAAGCTATCCACACCATCTCCAAAACCCTTGTCTTTCATAATGTAGGAATATATGAGTTGTAACGACACAGCCGGTCTTTTTGAGTATTACATCTCCGTTTTCCTATTTATTACTCAATTTATGCTTTATAATTATTTTATGATTTACCGGGTTAATTGGTTCGGGTCCGGTGAGGTTTTGGAATGAATCGGAACACTTAGTTCCAAGGTTTAAAGCTAAAGTAAAATAGTAACCGGATATCGACTTACGTGTAAACGACCCCGGAATAGAATTTTGATGATTTCAATAGCTCCGTATGGTGATTTTTGACTTAGGAGCGTGTCCGAAAATTTATTTGTAGGTCCGTAATGAAATTAGGCTTGAAATGACAAAAATCGAATTTTTGGAAGTTTGACCGAGGGGTTGACTTTTTGATTCGGGATCGGAATCCGATTTTGAAAATTGAAATACCTCTGTTATGTCATTTATGACTTGTGTGCAAATTTTGAGGTCAATCGAACGTGATTTGATAGGTTTCGGCGTCGTTTGTAGGAATTGGAAGTTCAAAGTTCATAGATTTTGAATTAGGGTATGATTCGTCGTTTTGATATTGTTTGATGTGATTTGAGGCCTTGAATAGGTACGTAGTATGTTTTAGGACTTTTTGGTGTATTTGGTTGAGGTCTCGGGGCCTCGGGCGAGTTCCGGATGATTAACGGATCAAAAATTGGAGTTGTGAGGTTGCTGAAGATGTAGTCCTTCTGGTGTGATCGCACCTGCGAGGGTCTTGGCTGCAGGTGCGGCAGCTCGAGCGTAGGTGCGGAGTTGGAGGGTGTTAGCAGAGGTCGCAAGTGCGATGGGATTTCCGCACCTGCGATTGCGCAGATGCGGGCAGGGATTCGCATAAGTGGAAAATGGTGAGGAAGCCGGCAGCGCAGGTGCGAGATTTTTCCGCAGAAACGGGTGCGCAGGTGCGAGCCCAGTCCCCGCAGATGCGAAAAGCCTGGGAAGAACTCTTTAAGTTCGGGGGTTCGATATTTTCACTCATTTTCGGATTTTGGAGCTCGGTTTGGGCGATTTTGGAGAGGAATTTTTCCACACAACTTGGGGTAAGTGTTCTTAACTCCCTTGTGATTATATTCCATGAATCTATCTTCATTTTAGCAATTGGTTGATGACTTTAAAGAGGAAATTGGGGGTGTTGGCCTAAAGTCCATAATATGCATTTTTAAGTTTTGAACAGCGATTTGGAGTTGGAATTGAGTGAAATTAGTATGATTGAACTTGTAATTGGATAGTTGTCGGATTTTATGAGTTTCGTCGGATTCCGAGACGTGGGCCCACGGGCGATTTTTGAGCTAAATTTCGAATTTTGTGAGAAAATATTAGTATTTTGATATGCAATTAATTCCTATAATTGTGTGGACTCAATCAAATTTATTATGGCTATATTCGAGTCGTTCAGAAGTTGATACGCGCAGAATGGGATTACTGGAGCATTGTTTAGCTTGCTTGACTTTGGATTCGTCTTGTTCAAGGTAAGTAACTCTTCTAATCTTAGAGCTGAGGGTATGAACCCTGATTATACGCGTTATGTATTTGGTGTTGAGGTGACGCACATGCTAGGTGACGGGCGTGTGGCCGTGCACCGTGTGAACTGTGACAGCTATTTCTATGGTACTGTGTAGTTATTTGAACTTGTCTAAAATCATTTAAATCTCTACGTACTAGAGTTATCAAAATGTGATTCATGATATAAACTATGTTTAGACTACATGTTTATCCTGTTGGACCCACCGAGGTCATTTCTGTTATTAAGTTATTTGCCTTCATTGCATTACATACTCAGTCATACGCATCCATACGCATATCATATCTCAGTCTCTATTGTTATTTATTGATACATCATATTATCATTTTCGGGCTATTTTCATGACATTGTGAGCCCATGAGAGAGAGACTAGAGAGATTGATGACTGAGTGAGGCCGAGGGCCTGATTGATTCTAATATTGATACTGATTTATGATAGCGCTTGGGCTGATGGAGCCCCTCCGGAGTCTGCACACACCCCAGTGAGCGCGGTTGATATTATATAGAGATGGATCTTCTCCACGGGGCTGGATTGGCCTTCCTCGGTACTGGGTGACTTATAGTCAGTGATGTATATGTTCTGGGATAGATCTTCCCTGGGTCGTATGGGCCATACACAATACCGAGTGGTTGAGTATTTGAGAGTGTGAACCTGGACATGGATCTTCTCCACAGGGCTGGATTGGCCTTCCTTGGTACTGGTGACTTATAGTCAGTGATGTATATGTTTTAGAATAGATCTTCCATGGGCCGTATGGGCCATATACAGTACCAAGTAGTTAAGTATTCGAGAGTATGAGCACATGAGGCTATCATCATGGTGCATCATATACAACATTGCATTGATATGCACACATGACATACATGCATAGAGATGTATTTTTCTCATGATGTACGGTATCACTTCATTCACGATTGTTCACACGTGTTGACAGATGGGCATAGTGATGCATTTGTTTTACACTAGTTATCTGTAAAGAAAACAAAAAAAATTATTTATTATTGAAAGAAGTTTTGGGAAAAATTATTGTTTTCAAACTTATTTATATTTTTGGCAACTTCGGTAAACGATTTGGGTTTTGATTGATGTACTTGAAAGNCTTTAAAGAGGAAATTGGGGGTGTTGGCCTAAAGTCCATAATATGCATTTTTAAGTTTTGAACAGCGATTTGGAGTTGGAATTGAGTGAAATTAGTATGATTGAACTTGTAATTGGATAGTTGTCGGATTTTATGAGTTTCGTCGGATTCCGAGACGTGGGCCCACGGGCGATTTTTGAGCTAAATTTCGAATTTTGTGAGAAAATATTAGTATTTTGATATGCAATTAATTCCTATAATTGTGTGGACTCAATCAAATTTATTATGGCTATATTCGAGTCGTTCAGAAGTTGATACGCGCAGAATGGGATTACTGGAGCATTGTTTAGCTTGCTTGACTTTGGATTCGTCTTGTTCAAGGTAAGTAACTCTTCTAATCTTAGAGCTGAGGGTATGAACCCTGATTATACGCGTTATGTATTTGGTGTTGAGGTGACGCACATGCTAGGTGACGGGCGTGTGGCCGTGCACCGTGTGAACTGTGACAGCTATTTCTATGGTACTGTGTAGTTATTTGAACTTGTCTAAAATCATTTAAATCTCTACGTACTAGAGTTATCAAAATGTGATTCATGATATAAACTATGTTTAGACTACATGTTTATCCTGTTGGACCCACCGAGGTCATTTCTGTTATTAAGTTATTTGCCTTCATTGCATTACATACTCAGTCATACGCATCCATACGCATATCATATCTCAGTCTCTATTGTTATTTATTGATACATCATATTATCATTTTCGGGCTATTTTCATGACATTGTGAGCCCATGAGAGAGAGACTAGAGAGATTGATGACTGAGTGAGGCCGAGGGCCTGATTGATTCTAATATTGATACTGATTTATGATAGCGCTTGGGCTGATGGAGCCCCTCCGGAGTCTGCACACACCCCAGTGAGCGCGGTTGATATTATATAGAGATGGATCTTCTCCACGGGGCTGGATTGGCCTTCCTCGGTACTGGGTGACTTATAGTCAGTGATGTATATGTTCTGGGATAGATCTTCCCTGGGTCGTATGGGCCATACACAATACCGAGTGGTTGAGTATTTGAGAGTGTGAACCTGGACATGGATCTTCTCCACAGGGCTGGATTGGCCTTCCTCGGTACTGGGTGACTTATAGTCAGTGATGTATATGTTCTGGGATAGATCTTCCCTGGGTCGTATGGGCCATACACAATACCGAGTGGTTGAGTATTTGAGAGTGTGAACCTGGACATGGATCTTCTCCACAGGGCTGGATTGGCCTTCCTTGGTACTGGTGACTTATAGTCAGTGATGTATATGTTTTAGAATAGATCTTCCATGGGCCGTATGGGCCATATACAGTACCAAGTAGTTAAGTATTCGAGAGTATGAGCACATGAGGCTATCATCATGGTGCATCATATACAACATTGCATTGATATGCACACATGACATACATGCATAGAGATGTATTTTTCTCATGATGTACGGTATCACTTCATTCACGATTGTTCACACGTGTTGACAGATGGGCATAGTGATGCATTTGTTTTACACTAGTTATCTGTAAAGAAAACAAAAAAAATTATTTATTATTGAAAGAAGTTTTGGGAAAAATTATTGTTTTCAAACTTATTTATATTTTTGGCAACTTCGGTAAACGATTTGGGTTTTGATTGATGTACTTGAAAGGCAGAACTATTTTCAG
This sequence comes from Nicotiana otophora, assembly GCA_000715115.1. NCBI lineage: Eukaryota > Viridiplantae > Streptophyta > Magnoliopsida > Solanales > Solanaceae > Nicotiana > Nicotiana otophora. Next base: position 101,102 of record AWOL01S0022649.1, read on the forward strand.
AAATCATGATTTTGCTGAGCATTTTTATCTGAGTTACTTCTTGTATTATTTGCTTTACGTTATTATGGACTGTTGTTGGCTATTGGTGTGGACTCGACCTTGGTACAAGCTCGTCACTACTTTTAATCTATGGTTAGGTTTGTTACTTATTGAGTACATGGGGTGAGTTGTACTCATATTACACTTCTGCACCTTGCGTGTAGATGTTGGCTGCTGATGTTAATGTGTTCGTTGGGAGCTGGATCTGAAGATGTACCTACGCTCCGGTTGTAGCTGCCTCTTGTTCATGGTAGCCTTAGATTCATAAAACTCTGTTTATGTACTTTTCAAACAGATGATTTATTTACTTCATACCAGCTTTGTATACTCTATTATTAGAAGCTCATGATTTGTACTACCAGCTCTTGGGGAATGTATAAGATTAAGATTTTTCTTTACTTAAATTGCTTTAAAAATTGTTATTGGAATTGGATAGTTGATAATTGTCTTACCTAGCGGGTTGAGTTAGGCGCCATCACGACTAGTTGGAGTTTGGGTCGTGACAAGGTGGTATCAGATCTCTAGGTTCATAGGTTCTACAAGTCATGAGCAAATGTCTAGTAGAGTCTTCCGGATCGGTATGATGACGTCCATACCTATCTTCGAGAGGCTACAGGGCATTTAGGATTTATACTACCCATCTTTCATTCCTTATCGTGAGGAATTGATTCAGCTTGAGACATAACTCTTTGAATTCCTTCCACGCATTTGTATGCGCACATAAGCGCTCGGTATCAGTTGTGCATCGCCGGCTTGCGATTCTATGAATGAAGTTCTAGATGTGTTTACTATGTTTTGGTGATTGGCCAGTCTGGAGGACTTGAGGCCATGGTTAGACCGCAGCTTGAGCTCGGTAGCTTCAGTTGTAACTTGTATATTTGGACTCATATGTCTGGTTATGTCCCTACGAGTGAAATTTATGGCTCGATGAGCGATGAAATGGCTTTGTGATGAGTATGATGTAACTGCAGGATGTGTTAAGACGATGTGAATATGGTGAGAAGTGTTTCCTTGGAGTGTAAAGGAAGGCCATTGGGTGCTTGATTTTCGTTTTGATGTGACGTACAGTCTCGAGTGTGAATGTTTTGAAAGATCTTTTACGTTGTTAAATTTTGAGGCAAAATAAATTCTCGTGTCTGGTTAATGAGTTTGGACTCAGAAAGATTAAGTGATCATAGTAATTGTGGATGCAAAAGAGTATAACAAGATGCCAATTTGAGACTAAGTAGGTGGGTTATCTCCTGCGGAGTAATCTACGTAGGTGTGTTTCTTATGATGTGAATAGAGAGTTTTTTTTCTGCCAGCGGGTCATGTGTGTTGAGACTTGAAATTGAATCTGGTTGAGAAAGATGACTTGAGTGTTAAGGGAATAGATGCGAGATTAGCAGACGATTGAGGTATTTTATGGTTGGCGTTCTATGAGCTTGAGAAGAATTTTTGTTGTACTGACCATGGTGTTATGGCAGTAATAGAATATGGGTACTGTGAATTATCAAGTGTTTTAATTAATGTCTTTGAGCTAAGTGGGGGATCCTGCTGTTGACAATTCAATTCATGGTTATGTGTCAAATATTTTTTTTGTTTTGGTCTGAAGCATACTTGTAGGTTAGTTATGACTTGCAGAGCTGGAGTTCAAGAATGACTCGAGTAAGAAAATTTCTGAATATGCTTATATTGCGCTTTATGAGAATATAAAAATCGTGGGATGAGTGAGTTATTATTTGTGAATAATGTAGTGCGCACGGAGTATGAATTTGATAGGTGGTATTAAAGTAGAGTTACTTATTTGAGTGTTGTTGTGCTAATGGGGCATGTGTCTTTTGGCCCGTTTGAGCGGTGTAATTTGGATTCGAACAAAGGGGGGAGACTCTCGAGAAAGTTCCAATAGGTTCGACGTTTATATATAGCAATTAAGAATTACTCCAGACTTGTGTATGGATAAAAATCTAATACTTGCATTTGATAGTGCCTGGACTTGCGAAAATTCTTTATGACTATGGATTCTACATTTTTGTATAAGGAAGGTAAGAAGAACAATTTCAAATTCACATAAGGTATTTTAAGTTTGAGTGTTACAGTTGTGGTATTTATGAAGGTGCTTCAGAAAAATACAGTTGCTTGTGGGTCGTAGGGCGTCGTTGTTCGATGTTAAGGTTTGTGGGGTGAGTTGTGGTTAAAGATCGTGGCGTTTTAGCAAGGAGAAGTATCAATCTGAAGACAAATTCAGAACGGACTAGGAGAAATAGGAAATCTTGGTAGTAGGTTGGATCAGTATGGTAATGGATATGATCGGTTCTTTGGGTGCTTATGATATGGGGGATTTTCTACAAATGTTTTGTGGAAATACTCTTGGGTTTGGCGACCTGCGTGGCTTGGTTGAGTTAGAGAGATTTAAATCTGATGGTTTGATTATGTGCAAATGGATTCCAAGGCATTCTCGAGGATTTCTACCACAGTTTGAGATGGATATTTTCTACCGGTGTGAGGTAGCATGTTGAGTATTGTGATTTTCTACTGAATGGGGTCACGCATTGCAACGGAGTTATGTTAAGGTATGAACCTTATGTTAGAATTGTGTGATGGTTCTACGGTGTGTGATGGATATTTCGGCATTTCGTTATGGCGGTACTTGTTAATCTTGCGGGGCAGTTCTCTCATTTGAGTCATTTTTTCATGACTGAGTACATTTGAATTGTTGCGTATTGGTGCACGGAAGGCACGAGTTGTGGCTCTGAGTTATATTTGTGTGTCATGTCTTTGGGATAGTTGTGTTTAATAATATGTGGCCATTGGACCTAGAATGAGTACTATCAGGTTTGAAACGGTATATTTGGGAGGATAATATTGAAATTCGGCTTAAAAAGGGATTATGGTTCTAGTTAGGGCGAGAGATCTTCATGACGTGTTGATCTGATAAAGGGGTCATGAGATTTCTGCCCGTTTCTTTCATTATCAGCAGTGTACGAAAGTTTTGGAATGAGTTTTTGTTTGATATGGGATTTAATACTAGTACCGGGTTAGTTGGAGTAGTTACTGTGATCAAGGATGGTGATGCGAGCATGCGAGATGTGGAGTAAGTTATGTGAATATATCTGGGGTCATAGTTATGGTTTGATACAGCTTGTTCGGACTCATTCAGTGTGTAGATGTGAGATTCGTGTCTTGAAAAGAAATTATAAATGATAGGAATTGAATTCCAAGATTTTTGGGCCAAGATTAAGTTAATGATTTTTGTTGTGTTGTGATGTCAGGCCTATATGGAATAGGGTAACGTGGGTTCACCCCCGGGTTCATGCGTGGTAAGATAGAATAGTGATTTTACGGCTTGGAAACAACTCTTGTCACGTTCGAGGACGAACGTATGTTTAAGTGGGGGAGAATGTAACGACCCAGCCTGTTGTTTTGAGTATTACAATCACGTTTTCCTATTTACTGCTCAATTTATGCGTTATAGTTGTTTTATGACTTACTGGGTTAATTGGTTTGGGTCCGGTGAGGTTTTTGAATGAATTGAAACACTTAGTTCCAAGGTTTAAAGCTTAAGTTAAAATAGTGATCGAATTTCGACTTATATGCAAACGACCTTAGAATGGAGTTTTGATGATTCCAGTAGCTCCATATGGTGATTTTGGACTTAGGAGCGTGTCCGAAAAATTATTTGGAGGTCCGTAGTAGAACTAAGCTCGAAATGACGAAAATCGAATTTTAGAAAGTTTGACCGGGGGGTTGACTTTTTGATTCGGGGTTGGAATACAATTCTGAAAATTAAAATACTTATGTTATGTCATTTATGACTTGTGTGCAAAATTTGAGGTCAATCGGACATGATTTGATATGTTCTGGCGTCGTTTGTAGGAATTGGAAGTTCAAAGTTCATAGATTTTGAATTGGGGTATGATTCGTCATTTTGATGTTGTTTGATGTGATTTGAGGCCTCGAGTAGGTCTGTGGTATGTTTTAGGACATGTTGGTGTATTTGGTTGAGGTCTCGGGGGCCTCGAGGGAGTTCCGGATGATTAACGGATCAAAAATTAGAGTTGTGAGGTTGCTGAAGCTGTAGCACTTCTGGTGTGATCGCACCTACGAGGGTATTGGCCACAGGTGCGGCAGCTTGAGCGCAGGTGCGGAGTTGGACAGTGTCAGCAAAGGTTGCAGGTGCAATGGGAGTTTTGCACCGGCGATTGCACAGATGCGGGCAGGGATTTGCAGAAGCGAAAAATGGTGAGGAAGCCGGGCAGCGCAAGTGCGAGAATTTTCCGCAGAAGTGGGTGCGCAGGTGCGAGCCCAGGCTCCGCGGGTGCGAAAAGCCTGGGCAGAACCCATTAAGTTCGAGGGTTCGATATTTTCACTCATTTTCGGATTTTTGGAGCTCGATTTGGGCAATTTTGGAGAGGAATTTTTTCCACACAACTTGGGGTAAGTGTTCTTAACTCCCTTGTGATTATATTCCATGAATCTATATTCATTTTAGCAATTGGTTGATGAATTTAAAGAGGAAATTGGGGGTGTTGGCCTAAAGTTCATAATATGAATTTTTGAGTTTTGAACATCGATTTAGAGTTGGAATTGAGTGAAATTAGTATGGTTGAACATATAATTGGATTGGTTGTCGGGTTTTGTGAGTTTCGTCGGATTTCGAGATGTGGGCCCTACGGGCGATTTTTGAGCTAAATTTCGGAGTTTGTGGGAAAATATTAGTATTTTGATATGGAATTACTTCCTATAATTGTGTGGACTGAATCAAATTTATTGTGGCTAGATTCGAGCCGTTCAGAAGTTGATACACGCAGAATGGGATTACTGAAGCATTGTTTAGCTTGCTCGACTTTGGATTCATCTTGTTCGAGTTAAGTAACTCTTCTAATCTTGGAGCTGAGGGTATGAATCCTGATTATACGTGTTATGTATTTGGTGTTGAGGTAACGCACATGCTAGGTGACGGGTGTGTGGGCATGCACCGTGTGAACTGTGACAGTTATTTCTGTGGTATTGTGTAGTTATCCGAACTTGTCTGAAATCATAAAAATCTCCACATACTAGAGTTATCAAAATGTGATTCATGTTATAAACTATGTTTAGACTACATGTTTATCCTGTTGGGACCCACCGAGGTCATTTCTATTGTTAAATTATCTGCCTTTATTGCATTACATAATAAATCATACGCATTCATATGCATATCATATCGCAGTCTCTGTTGTTATTTATTGATACATCATATCATCATTTTCGGGCTATTTTCATGACATTGTGAGCCCATGAGAGAGAAACTGGAGAGATTGATGACTGAGTGAGGCCGAGGGCCTGATTGATTCTGATATTGATATTGATTTATGATAGCGCTTGGGCTGAAGGAGCTCCTCCAAAGTCTGCACACACACCCAGTGAGCGCGGTTGATATTATATGGAGATGGATCTTCTCCACAGGGCTAGATTGGCCTTCCTCGGTGCTGCGTAACTTATAGTCAGTGAAGTATATGTTCTGGGATGGATCTTCCCTGGGTCGTATGGGCCATATACAATACCGAGTGGTTGAGTATTTGAGAGTGTGAACCTGGAGATGGATCTTCTACACAGGGCTGGATTGGCCTTCCTCGGTACTAGGTGACTTATAGTCAGTGATGTATATGTTCTAGAATAGATCTTCCCTGGGACGTATGGGCCATATACAGTACCAAGTAGTTGAGTATTCGAGAGTATGAACACATGAGGCTATCAGCATGGTGCATCATATACAGCATTGCATTGATATGCACACATGACATACATGCATAGAGATGTATTTTCCTCATGTTGTACAGTATCACTTCATTCATGATTTTTCACACGTGTTGACAGATGGGAATAGTGATGCATTTATTTTACACTGGTTATCTGGAAAGAAAACGAAACATCTTATTTATTATTGAAAGGATTTTTGGAAAAACTTATTGTTTTCAAACTTATTCATATTTTTGGCAACTTCGGTAAACGATTTGGGTTTTCACTGATGAACTTGAAAGGAAGAACTATTTTCAGAAATCATGATTTTGCTGAGCATTTTTATCAGAGTTACTTCTTGTATTATTTGCTTTACGTTGTTATGGACTGTTGTTGGCTATTAGTGTGGACTCGACCTTGGTACAAGCTCGTCACTACTTTCAACCTAAGGTTAGGTTTGTTACTTATTGAGTACATGGGTGAGTTGTATTCATACTACACTTCTGCACCTTGCGTGCAGATGTTGGTTGTTGATGTTGTTGTGTTCGTTGGGAGCTGGATCTGAAGATGTACCTGCCCTCCGGTTGTAACTGCCTCTTGTTCATGATAGCCTTAGATTCATAAAACTCTGTTTATGTACTTTTCAAACAAATGATGTATTTACTTTATACAGCTTTGTATACTCTATTCTTAGAAGCTCATGATTTGTACTACTAGTTCTTGGGGAATGTATAAGATTAAGATTTTTCTTTACTTAAATTGCTTTAAAAATTATTATTGGAACTGGATAGTTGATAATTGGCTTACCTAGCGGATTGGGCTAGGTGTCATCACGACTAGTTAGATTTTGGGTCGTGACATGAGTCGTCAAGATATGACCACCTTAGTCTTTCTTTTGTTTCTCCTCTTAATTTCGATTGTTGCCATTGCTTTCTTAGGGTTCTTGATCGGCAATAGTTCTTTCAGTTTCATCATTACAGTGGAAAATGGCAGTGAAATAGCAATCCTGACTTTAGCTATATTGATAAGTGTCATGAATTAAAAGATTGCCAAATATAAAGCAACGAATTAGGAATCTCTCCAATTATTATGAATGGACAACTTTTTCTTGACATCTACAAGAACAATTTCCTGAACAACACTTAAATTATGTTGTTGCCATTTCTTTAGATTTAGCAATAATATTTGGGTTGGCAAAAACTTGTTGCCAATTCTAGATTTTCTTGTAGTTTGTCTCTCTGTAGATTTAGAGAGATTAGAAAGAAATTTTAAAAAAACTTAGAGAAAAAGGAAACAAATATTGGGGTCAGTAGCAAAAATAGAAGGGGAAAATAAGGAGGGAAATTAAATTGTTACAGTAGAGCTATTTTCTAAAGAATTGTTGCCATATGGACACCTATTGCAACAATTCTAATAACCATTATTGTTGCAATAGGTATCGATGTTGCTACGGTTTTCACCCTAATGCAATGGTTTTATTGCAGAGTGTATTAATAGGATCCACAATATTTATGCAACGATTATAACTGTTGCAATAGACTGCCTAGAGCAACGATGATTTAACTGTTGCTAAAAAAACATTACCTTTGGCCTAATTTTCTAGTAGTTTAATTACAAGATATAAAGCTTGTAACTTTACATATTAATACTATAATCTATATTGATAAAGGTCAATTCAAGTTAATAAGATGTTGGCCATGTGTTTGTAATATATTATCTTGGATTTTGTTGTAACATAAATTATTTACTAACATGAAACTTGAGTAGTGTAATTTAAGTTTAAAATATTTCTACGCTCTTTCCATCTTTTAAACAAGAAGATTTTTGTATTTTGTTTTCACTAATCTTAATATTGTCTAAGCGAAAGTATTATTGTGTATCTCACTATTAATAATATTTGGGCCTTAAAATTTTGGGATCTAAAACAAAAACTTTACTAGCCTCCCCTTGAACCATCGATGAAGCTCGATGTACCACCCGTTGAGACGTCTTTGCAGTTTACGGGTGTTATGGCATGTATTATCTATACTATATTAAAAGCACGAATGCCTTTAGCGAAATGTTGTTCGCCTTTTTTACCCTTTAAAATTAAAGTTTAAACTAGACAAAATAGCCATTCAATTATTTTCCTAATATTTAGGAATAATCATTTAATTAATTTCCTACTATTTAGGAATAGTCATTTAATTAACTTCCTAATATCTAGGACTTTAAAATTAACTAAAATTTGACTTATTAGTAAATTTTTTTCTTATTTTAATTATGTAAATTAATCCCACCAAAACTTTTTTATCTTATAAACGTGTGTAGTTAACATTATGACTTAAGGTAGTAGTCACTTTTTTATTTTGACATTTTACTTAAACAAGTAATTAATTAAGTTGATCTTATACCATTCAAACAATTTGTTTGTAAATTTTTCCCCTTTATTCAACGTATATAGACATTAGGAATGAGCATTTGATAAGGATTCCAATGTTAGTTTAATATTGTTTTATCTCCTTTATTAATTATTTTATATTTTTATATACAAATTTTGTTCACGGTATTTAATTATTTATTTAATATTAATAATTTTAAATCAACTAAAGTTTTAGTTATTAAATAACTCTTTATTTGAATTAGATAAATAATTCTAATATTTTAAATTTTGAATCAATTAAGATTTTACTTTAAATAAATTATTTACTTTTTGGAAGTTTGTACCATAATTATAATACATTCCATGTTAAATGTTTTAGTATTTAGGATTTTAAAATTAATTAAAATTTTATTTTTTAGAATTTTTATATAATATTTAAAGCTACACTCATTAATTTTTTACTTGCAAACATCATCTATAAATGTATAGAATTTACTCAATAATTGTAAAAGAACATATAATCAATAAATATTTTTCTATTGACGTATGCAAACTTAAAATAATAAGGATGAAATAATAGAAGATGAAATATGTTCTAAATGAGTTATTGTTAATTAATCTTTTTCTTTTTTACAAATATTCTAACAAATGACAACTCCGTATATTTTTATATATTAGTTTATTATTGTAAATTATTGACTCAACAATAGTCATTTTAAAACTTAAATTTTCACTTATTAAATTTTATAGGAATTACAGGTCAACTCGTCGTGATAAAAGTAATTGTTTTACTTGTTTGTTCGATATTAAGGCATAAAAATAACAAAAAATTTCATAAGATATTTTTACAAAACTTAAGTACTTTCATTGGGTTGGATTTGGGATCAACATATATACTTTTAGAAAGTTATATATTTTATTTTTATTAGAACTCAAAGACAGTGTTTAATATAATACTTATGTGAGTTTTTGAAAATTATTTACTTATGTGGAGAACACGCGCAACGCGCGTACCCTAAGACTAGTAGAATCTAAAACCAAGTAGCATCTTCATAGACACAGAGAATTATAAGATTAAGATTGGTGATTTTGGATTTGGCAGATCACAGGAATCTGATATTCTTGAAATGATATATATATGAATAAAGAATTCAACCAAAAAAAATTATATTTTATTACAAAATTGTTAGCACTTATCCTTGTAATCGAGTGAGAGTCTTATTTCAGATACTAATGAGGCATGGTTAATGACTATCACAATCTTAAAAATCTAGTCTTATATGATCCCAAACCATGTTTTTATCCCGTGATTTAGTGGATTTCAAAAACAAAACAAAATAATCAGCAGAAGCAACAATTGTTTTCTCAACCCGAAGCAACAATTCAGCAACCCAAAAACACACACACACACATTCGTTTACAATACGAGAACATTAGTTAACCCAAATAGCGGCACACCCAAGCACTTTTACATTAGTTAACCCAAATAGCGGCACACCCAAGCACTTAAAGTGAAAATAGCATGTGAAGGTATAATATATGTATAATTTATGTATTATATGTGTATATTTGTGTATATTCAATATATAATCTATGTATATGGCTAGAAAAGATAAACAAACATTACCGACTATTTGTGTAAAATCCCATCATTTCACCTTAAATTCAATATATTTGTTTCCACGCCCAATTAGTTCTTGTTGACCATTTAGATCTAATCGTCTAAAACTATGCTCTGATTGAGCCCTTTTTCCTCCACCTTGTAATATTGCCATTATTTTGTCAAATAGAGTCCATCTCACATAAGCATAAGCATCTTTGCAAAGTATAGACTTTGTTGGCAATATTCTTTGGGACCCAAAAATATTGCATTGTGTGTTAGACATCATTTGCATAAGTTGTATCTCTTCTTTTACACCTAAGAGGTCAAGACTTTTTTGCCTATAAAAGGGAAGGCCATTAGTTCATTTTAGACACACCAACAAGACTTATCTTCAATTCTTGTTTCTTCCTTTCTTCCTTTATTAAGAGTGTTTTGTATGAGAGTTAAGTGTTGGGAAGCACTTGTGTGAACCCTTTCTTTGGAGTGATCTTGTGAGGTTATTCTCTTAGGGTATTTGGGATTAATTAGAGTGTTTACTCTAATTTTGTACTCTCTTTTGTACTCTTATTGTTATAGTAAATTGCTCCTCTCCGCTTGTGGACGTAGGTCACTTTGACCGAAGCACGTTAAATTTGTGTCTTCTTTATCTACTTTAATTGTAGTTGTTATCAACTTCCATTGTCTTTGTTATTGTCATTATACCGTTATTTGGCTAAATTTTACACTACCCGGGTTCCCGATCCTAACAAATTGGTATCAGAGCCGGATCTAACCGGCTAGTTTCAATAGCCAAAATGACTCTAACAAAGACCTATGTTGAGAAATTTGACCGAAGAGCAAACATCGAAATGTGGCAATTAAAGATGGAAGCTATTCTAATTCGGGATGGCTTAGACTTGGTGTTGCAAGGAAAGGAGAAGAAGCCGGATAAAATAACGGACGAGGAGTTTGCCATCATAGACAAAAAGGCAAAAGCAGGTATTATTTTAAATCTCTCAAATGAGGTTTTACGTGAAGTTTCTGTAGAAACCATAGCTAAAGGCACGTGGAAAAAAATTAAAAACCTTATATATGAAAAGGACGGTGGAAAATAGACTTTACCTGAAGCAGAAGCTTTATACAATTCGTATGAGTGAAGGTACCTCTATTCTCTCTCATCTTGACACCTTTGATTTCATTCTTATGGATTTGAGTAATATAGATGCTGAAATTAAAAATGAGGATCAAGGTGTGTTACTGCTTTGTTCTCTACCCCCATCTTTTAAGCATATAAGAGATAATATACTTTATGCAAAGGATAATATCTCTTATAAGGATATTAAATCTATCTTAAAATCAAAAGAACAGATAGATAGTGATATTACTAGGGAAGCTAGTGGAACTCAAGTGGAAGTTGGCTTGTTTGTTAGGGGCAAATCCGACTCCAATTCCTCATACAATAATTTAGAGTGTCGCTATTGTCATAAGAAAGGTTACAATATCTCTGAATGCTATAAGCTGAAAAATAAAGAAAAGCACAAAGAAAGAAAAAATGAGCACAAAAATACTGACACCGTCGAAGCTAGTGTAGCAACTGATGAGATTGAGGGAACTATATTTTTAGCAACTGAAACTAGTTTCAGATTAGACAATGAGTG